>SNQJ01S0028061.1:175688-191623 GCA_010110895.2 Picea sitchensis | reverse complement strand
CTAGTAAAGTCCAAAATATCCATAGATTTGTTTTCCTCTGCTATGTTGACCCAATATGTAATCTCCTCTTTGCTCCACCTAGGATTTTTTATAGATTAAAACTGTTGGAATGTCAATTGAGCCCTAGTTTCCTCCCCAAGGGTGTAATATTCCCCTTTACATATCATACTCTATCTAGCAAGGTAAAACAAATCCATCTCCTTCCAACTATCCATAAAGACCCCTCAGGTTTGCATGATTTTAAGCTCTGATACCACTGTAATGATCCCAAGCCATTATGCAAGGATCATCATTGTTTTGGTGTCTTTTAAAACTTTTTCTGGTTGCAGTATTTTGTCAAACAGTTTGTTGATCTATTTGTTTAGATGTTTTTATATGTGTGTATGCAGCAAATAACAGAAAGAGATAACGATGGAATATACCTCAACCATATGCAATAAGATAGACAAGCCAAAACATCTCAAATCTTCTTTATTCATAAAATAGAGAAACCTACTACAATGAAGATGTCGATCTAAAATGCTCAATAGATGGCCAAGAAGATAGACAATAGATATGAGCTACTACAAAATGCTCTGCCGATACAAAAGAAGCCTCCAAAGGCTGAATAAGTAATGAAGACCAATACTAGGGGTGATTTTAAGGATAGAAATTTGTTTTAAAATGTAGAAACCTTGGTGAATCTTACTAATCCTTTATATGCCAACTATAAATGTTTGGCGATATTCCTGTAAAAATATTCAAATTTTTGAGGATTTGATATAGTTTTTATAAATTTTTGGCGATTTTTAAGGTAAAATAATTTTATCCTATAGAATTTGGGCGAATCATTTTTAAAATAGCGAATCTCGTTTTTGGAAAAACCATGGAAAATTATCCCATGAGCGAAATTTAGCCCCTAAAATCATCCATGACCAATACCCAACAAATCTGAATGTCAAACCCTCTAGCTGAAGAGTGCCACGCTCCAAGTGAAGTTTGAAACCCTCAAGAATTCGACCCTGCTGCCAAAGGTGTCCAATCACCCTAAGAAATATGCCAATTGATGGATCAGGTGATGGTAAGAATAACCCAGGTGCCTCAATATCCAAGATCCCTCTCAATCTCTGTAGATCTGAAATCCCCCACTAAATGGTGCGCCCCACTGGATGACTGAAGCCCTAGATAATTTGGCCTTGCTGAAGGAGGCCTCCAAATGCTCTGAAACTCTCCAGAAATATAGATCGAGACACTGCAAGTCACTAGGTGAAGTCTCAAGGTCAGATCTGAAGTATAACTCCTCCAAACTATCTAGATCTGAATCTCCGAAATGCCCTCCTTCTCTTCACTTCGTCTCACTACTCTAAGAAATAATATGAACCATGAAACTCTCTCAAAAAGCACTAGGAATGATGGTGAAGACCCTACAAGAAGAACCCAAGTGACGGAATCTCCAAAGACCTTGCCAATCTCCTACAAGAAATCTCTATCCAAGGATGGTGCGCCCCTCTTGCTGGAAACCCTCAACTGGTGCGCCCTCTCTATCTCTGCACATGAAACTGATGTAGAATCCCCCTGCAACTGAGTAGATCTGGAACTAGAATGGTGTGGGATATTATTTCATCTCCGAGACCAAGCTTGGGATAAGCTAGGTGGAATCTTTCACCATTGAATCGTCTTCTAGGGTTTGTTATGTCAAAACCCTCAAAACCCCCAATGTTGGGCTGACTAGCTAGAAGCCAGAAATCAAAATAAGATCATACATGAATCCATGAGAAGAGGCCCTTGCCTTTCCTTTATACGTTTTGGCTCACCTTGTCCCTCCAAAGTGACTTTCATTTTATTAACATTTAATTAGTTAATTAAATCACTTTAATTAATTAATTAACCTTTTTACCTATGAAAAGCTCTTTATCTCTCCTTGTGGCTTCCCGGGCCACCAAAAGTCACTTCTATCCATCCCATCCTGTAGTGTTTCTCCTCCCAATTCCAATGAGCTATTACACTGAGAGGTTCCTCCAAGTAATGTGCCAAAAATGACCTCTTTGGTGAATTCCATTGACTTATAGCTCAAAATAATCAAAATCATGGAAATCGTCAGAATGCAACGAAACCAAAGCCAACCTGTGCGGAATGGCTCATAATGATGGAATATGATGATCAATGCAAGATGGAGCCCACAATGCCTCTCAAATACCCCTGTACTCGCTATAACATCCATCTGGCTACTCTGGTCATCATAAATCTCTACACTGTGATGATGTCCCAAAGTGGGGACATTACAGATTCAGAGATGGCATTTCAACTAAGAGAAAGGAACACTACTACAATCAAGGATATGCAGGACAATGCAATTAGTGTGGAAGCTAATTTGTTGATCAAAAGGTCAAGGTTGAAGGAAAAGGAAAGGGAGAAAATAACAAAGGAGTAGTTGAAATCTTCAAAAGCTAAACTGGACATTCTGGCCAACACAATGAAAGAAATGGTGCAAAAAGTCATCATTGGAAATGAACTTGATGTTCAAAGGCATCATGTTCCCAAACAATTTGCAGCTCAACAAAGAAAGAAAGGGTCATTGTTCCCAAACACTTTGCAGCTCACCCTTGGTATCATGGATTGGAAAATGATCATTTCATGTATTCAATTCACAACATGGACACAGATGAAAATCCAAATTAGCTTGTAGGAGCAATCAATTGATATGATGTGTATGTTTGATGACATTTCTTTCAGGGACGATCTACCCAAGTATGATAACTATGATGAGAATTACACCAAGGTGAATTCTTCAAAACCATCGGCAACATATTGTTGGCAAGAAGAAGATCAGTTACAACTCAAATATGACAATCAGCCTATGCATATTGATTATGACAGCAAGGAGGAAAATGCAACAAATCTTAGAGCAAGTAAAGATCTATGACTTTATGTTTCTCTTCATTTCAAATTCTGAGAGAAATTTATAAACAAGTTTTCGATAGTAAAGATGAAGAATGTTCTGATCACTCAGTTGAAGATGTCATTGATGATATGGAAGTTGTTCTAGACCCAGAAATCCATCCCTTGAGCTACATTGATTTTCAATTTCCAGATGAAAGCTTACAGCCTAAGACAAAATATGAGTTAATACAAAATAACTCTGTACCATTAAGCTTTAATTCATTTCAGTTTTTGAAGAAGAATCTTAAGTATGTGCTAAATGAGAAACACACAGAAAATCAAGAAGTTTCATTGGAACCAATGCAACAAAATATCAGTATGTACAAGACCCAATAGTTGATATATTAGATGACTTGTGTTGTCAAAGTCATGGTTCATTGGCAAGCTATGAACTTAAAAGAGGTTATGATATAGACATGATTAGGCAGTCTCTTTCATTTCAAAGTGCATCAGAAAATCTGCAGTCACATCATGAACTGTATAACGATGTAAAAAGCATATGTGTCATACCCAATTATGACCATAAATTTGTTGAAAATCAAGGAATCGGTCATGTCTTTCCAGATTCCATAGGAGACTACATGGAATATTTTTTCAGCATAAAAGACCAATCATATTTTCAGTAGTGGCCATTACACTTTGCAGTTTTGAATCTATGGACAAAAGGTCAAGTTGTCATGTTGATTGTCCTAATAAGAAGTTAAGCAATCCACTTGTTTCAGCAGCTACTTGACTGGCTTCATTGTCATTTTTGTATTATTTGATTCAACACAATTTTCAACAGTATAGGGTAGGTAGCAATGTGCAAATAAGCTCAACTCTTTGAGCATTCCTTTCAGCAATTTTTTTAGTTTCAATTTGCAGTACAGTTTCCAGTTCAGTGTGCATTTCAAGTTCAGATTTCAGTTTGATTTGGTTTTAGTTGAGAGATCAGAATAGGTACAGGTTGCAAAATAAAGTTTTGGGATCATCCCAATGAATAAAGCACTGGCCTGCATGTTCAGAGTTCAGTGGTTCTTGTCACCTCCCGAAAGAGTTTTCATCCCCAGGTGGAGCCTATGCTGGGGTCCTATAATCATAGGTGATTTGTTTCTTCAACTATCTATTTGAAATTTTCTCTCATGATGAAGATATATGGTTTGTTGGGCTCGGTTGATTTCACTTCTCCCTTCATCCATTTCGCCCGATCCTTCATCACCCTGCTGCACCTTTCTTTCCCTCACCCTTCATTTCTTCACCCCCCACCATTTTTCATCCCTACATGAATAAACAAGCTTAGGATAAAATACACTAGGTTAATAATAAATGGTTAGTGGCATTTTTTAACACTAATTAGCATAATAATGTTACTGTTAATTAAATTAGTGTAGTTAGATTAATAAACTAGGTTAGTCTTGTTAATAATAAATTAATTAGTAATTAATTAATAATTAGTAATTAAGGTTAGTCTTATTAAGTTAGCAATTAGGTTAGTAATTAGGTGAGGATAAAACATTAAACTAAAAAACAATTTAAAAATATAAAACATAATAAAAGCACATTTGACAATTAAACAATTAAAAATTTGAATAAATAAAAATTAAACTTAAAACAAAAAGAGAAACATAATAAAAACAAAACTATATAATTAAAACATCAAAAAACATATATAAAACTTAAATAATACAAATAAAAACAAAAACAAAATTAAAACACTTAGTAAATAATAAAACATAAACAAAATAATAAAAAAACAAAAAACAAAATGAAAATGAAACACGTAAAACAAAAAACATAATAAATAAAACAAATAAACATAATAAACAAAACAAATAAAATAAAAAATAAAAACATGCAACTAACTTATGCACACATCCCAAAATTTAATCGATGTCTGTAATGTTACTCGGACCCCCCGACTATCCTAACTTTAACAAAGGGGAGCGTCTGAGTAAGTGGTTTACCAAGGGACACATGTCACCATATGGTGAACTTAGACCCCCGCCCCGCCCCCCTCCTATTACCACTTACCACCCTAGGGGGGGTCCGATATACCACTTTCCTATTCCAAAACCACCTTCCTCAAATTAAAACCGTTTTTTTGCCAGTTTTACCAGTTAGTTTCCGAGAGCGATTTCGTCCAAACATGAATGAATTTTGAAAATCCAAGAGAGGTTTTTGTTCAACACGGGATGAAGAAAGATAACCTCTCCCTAAATTTACACAGGTTTCATAAGTTGGGAGAATCGAAGCCATATCTAAGCCCTATTTTTCAAGCTTCCATTTTTCCCTGTTTTGGTCATGTTTTTGTGGGGGCTGTTTTGGAGAGCTGGAGATGAATTCAAAAAAAATGAAAGATTTTGTTCAGCACAGGCTCATATACAAAAACCTCCCCCCATTTTTACACAGACATATTATATTGGGAGAAATGAAGACTCTACGGGACCCTATTTTTCAGAAATTCAAGAGGCTGAAAAATCAAAAGACAGATGGGAAAAAGAGCGATTCAATGGCACATATCACCCACAGATCCCATCAAAATAGCACCAGATCTCTAGATGAAACTCAATGATATCTATATATTTGTAATTCGAATTTGAATTGGTTTAGATTTCCTAAATTCAATCCTGCTCATTAATGACAGGATCATCGTAAATAATTTATAAATACTTCTATTTTTGAAGTATCAGGGGTAGATCAGTTGGGACCATGATTTAATTTTGTATCAGAGCTCACATAGCCTCCTTTTTTCAAAATTTCAGTAATACAGTTGAGACATTGACATGATTCTTGTGTCATTTATGTTAGTGAAGTGGAACTTGCCTTTGTTTATGTTTCTCCCTTCTCTATGATAATTTTATGTGTTTCCAATCTGAAATAATTGAAGACTGAAGGAAAAAATTTGCTTTGAAGTGCACTTTGTTCCTGGATTTGGATAATTTATGTGTTTTCTTCTAGAGGATTAGTTCCAGAATTATTAGTTGCTCTGGTACAATATTCTCTCCTCACCTTTTCTTTCACATCATCTAATAATCTCAAGAATCCAACATAGGTGCTTATCCTGCGATGTTGTGTTGTATGTATAACTAACCCTTGATTGAAATTGACCACTTTGACTCCATTGCCCAATGGTTTTTTCCCTCGTTTTTCCAACCAAACCATTTAAAAAACCAACCTATGTACAGTAATAACTAGCCTAAAATTCCCATCAAACAAATCTATATTAGACAGAGAGAGCCCTCTCTGAGTCTTGGAGGGCTAGATCCAGGACTCCAAGTGGTTTGATGTTACCTCGGTGATTGCCTCCTCAACCTTGGGAAAATTACAGAGTGCTAACAGATTTAATGGTTAAGAACATGTGTTTCCTTCTTAAAATTCATAGGTGCAAATCTAGAAGTAGTAGGATCTCAAACACCAATCTCAATCTTGCTTGACCCTTTAAAAATAAATCATTATTATAATAAATTTTATCTTTTAAAATAATAATATAAAATACACATTTAAACTAAAAAAAGTGTGAACATGGTATTAAAGTTTTAACCATAATTGTTTGTTCCCTACCTAAATATTTCTTTATAACCGAACTAACTTTTCCAAGTTAAAACGGTCTCGCACCATAATTTCATTTAGATTTTGAAAAGTAATGGCGATAAAATAAATTATTATTATAATAAATTTTATCTTGTAAAAATAATATTAAATGCGTGGAACCATTAAATTTAAACTTTAAAAAATGTGTGAACATGGCATTAAAGTTTTAAGCATAATTGCTTGTTTCCTAACTAAATATTTATTTATAACCGAATTGAACATTCCAAGTTAGAACTTTCCAATATTTATTTATTTATTTAAAACTTAAACACACACTTTCTACCTTTCTAACCTAACCTACTAACCCATAACTACTAACTTTTAACCTGCTTCTATTATAATCATTGTTACAACCATCATGTAGCAGCCTATCTAAGTTTATTTGCTATCCTAGTCAATTCAGAATATGCATATGACATAGCATTATCATCTAAGTATTCAAGTATTACATTGCATTGTCATTATAAGGCATTTTTTTTGAAGATCATATTGCAATTGCCATTATTTTATTCAATGTTGTTGTACATGTCTTAAATGTTGCACATACGTGTTGACTAACACTATTTCTTACAAGTTCATTGTCTTTCTGAAGCATTAATATCACTTGCTGCTTGTAAACTGCCATAATGTTTGCTTGTTGTCTTGGTTAAGGGCAGGTACACCTTATTTTACCCTTTTGCTTCATCATTCAAGACACAATATGATCTGAGTGACCTAGAGAGAGGGGTGGTTTACCTTATCATTTTCCCTTCATCAAACCACTAGGTCTTGGGACATCTTCCTTGGAGTGGATTTATATTTCTCCTAAACAAAAAGGGGTATCCTATTAAGGTGACAATGATAGTATTACTCCCTTGTTACATCAATATAGCTCTACTTCCCTTGGGCTTTAGGAAAGTACATATTGTGCGATAACAGACTTCTTGCCCTATGGAAGCCCAAACTATGCTTGTTTTCTAAAAAATGGCCACAAAGCAAGGTCCTGCAAAACAAAAGGGTACGCCCTCCAAATATCTAAATTCAAAGATATCATGATAAGTGTAAACCACATCCAATAAGAAAGGCACCTAAACATGTGCATCAAAACTAACTCATCAATTAAACAAATGCTCAAAAACCCTATACAATTGACCAAGTTTAAGTATGGGAAGGGTGTCATAAAAGTCCTATTGGGTAGACCAAATCCCTCAAGTAGGGGATGCTCCCAAGGATGGCCTTTCAAGTTTATGTAGTGGATGATAAGGTGGAAAGGGTTTAGACTTCATAGTTCATTGAGTTTCATGACATACAAGGGCTCGTATTGTCTCATTTATGGGTGCCTTTGTAGAGGGTGTGTGGCACCTTCGTTTGTGATGCACTTTTTCCAAGCCCATATTCTTTCCATTCTTATATTTATTTCATGTTTTAAGGAACAAGTTGAAGGCCATTGTCCTGGCTTGGTGTCTAGATAACGACAATGTCATTCACAAATACCTCACGAAAATGAGAAGGTTGGCTCGCGATGAGACCCCATTTCTCTTAGTTGTGTAACTGAGAACCACTACCTTGGCTTGGTGACCAGACGATGGTAATGTCATACTGGTAAATACTCATGATCATGATAGGCTAGCTCATGATGAGACCCCCCATCCTCCAACTAACCCCTTAAGAATTCACTATCATTTATTTTGTAGGTCCCCTTTTTCTTACAGTGAAGTGTTTCATTGATTTCTCGAGGATCCTTGGGAGAATCATATGGAAGGTCTATATTTAGGTTTTTATATTTTTATCCAACAACAATCCCTCTGGGCCTTTAGCCCCTTTTCCCATGAAATGAGGTGCATACCCTTCTTGGGTCAATAAAGTCAAAGGGCCTACAAGAAGACAATATGATGGGAGTGTAATGAGTGGAAGGTGGTAGGTATGATCAAGAATTATATGATAACCCCTCAAGGGAACCCCAGTCACAAACCTTCCCCAAAGGTTGTCCACTTACTAGGAAATCTATGACACTCACCAAGGTGAAACAGGGTAAAAATCATAATATCCAAGAAGGCATTCTATAATCAAAAGTAGCTCAAATACAACATGCTTAAATCCCTAGAATATTAGAGTGATTACCTACCACAATACCTGACTTGTACCACATGAAGCAAGACCCATATGCTTTCCAGAAGCTAGCTGGTGTGGTGTACGTGCTTACAAATGGATCAGAATGTGGTGATAGAGCGGGCTTCTATATGTGCAAGTGGACACTATTCGTCATGTGGTCTCTCGACACTCCATATCTACAACCTGAAGGCCTCGAGACATGATCTCCTTAGTTATACCACAAAATGAGGATAATAAGGCCTAGAAGGCCAAGCCCTCACATTCCAAATGAATTGTCTAGGAGGGGAAAAACATCACTCTTTGGGGCTTGACGTCACCTAGAGCTAGGGTTGGTGGTGCTGGAGTTATTTTCCATTGACACTTGGCATCATTTGATGGAGAGAGCACGTTGACTTGTGGGAAAATGCTATAACGCATGAGGAGAAGGCCTTTGGAGGCCAAACGTTCCATCCCCAACTCTAACGATTTGTTAAATATGCCAAAAACGTTGACCTAAAGAGGTGACATCATCTTCTTTTAGAGTTTCTAATGTGCAAAAGTGTAAATTAAATATTATTATTTGATTTAAGGGGTATGATACGAGTTGTTGACCCCTTATCTTATGTTTTACCCCAACTAAGTGGACAAACTATTTTTTAGACATTTTGTATAAATAGAGATCATGTGAATCTCATTTGAGAACATAACTCTCCCATTGTGAGAGGTACTTGAGGATTCTTGGTGTTTATCTCTCCTGCAAATGATTTTTTATGCATCTCTTGATGAATGGATGAGCTAAGGTGGTGCACACCTCTTGGAGGCTTGCTTTCTTGTTATTGGACGGTAATTTGCTTGGTGAACTAGGGTTTGATCTATCTCTCTTTCTTGGGATTGGTAAGGAAAAATCTACATTTGTTAGATATTTCTTGCTCTTTCTTGGTTATTGTTGGTTGAAACCCTAGGAGGAGTATGTTGCATACACCCTCCACTAAGCTTCATCTAATTTGCTAAGTTTACAAGTCATTTTGAAAGGGTTGCTAGGATGAATACGAGTGTGTATACCCTCCTATATTTTACCCTAGTTTGATTAACATACCCTAGGGAGTAAGAGGATTTACACCCCTAGGGATCTTGTTGATCCAACTTGTGTTTAAAGACTCCATTCACCCAAATATTAAAGGCACTAATTTTTGAATTTTACATTGGAGATATAAAATACTTGCCTCGGTAAACGTGAAAAATCATTCTTTTGAGATTGTCTAATTTGGAATCAATTATATTCTTTATACGTTTGGTTGAGCCACTAGGGCATCTCAATTTGCTAATTATTTCTTGTTGATGTTATAAAATTTCATCTACAACCATTAGGGCTTCAGAAACCCTAATACATTTTCATTAATAACTCACTACTCAACCGTTGAAAGTTGTTAAAAGTTTGCCACATTAATATACTAAGGCTAGCAACTTTTTGGGTGCATTGTTGGCAAGTTTTGACAGTTGATTTATTTGTTGTAATAACTTGTTTGTTACAGCCATAAGGCGGATAATTACTTCTGCAAAACCTTTTTACAACAACCATACATTGTTGCTAAATTTTTATGTTATCTTCTTGAGCTAAACTAGTCAATTTGCTAGCTTGTCTCTTGTACCTTTCACTAAGCTTTGAGCAACTTTATTTTGCAGCTGTCATTTGTCATTTTGTTGTTGATATACATTATTGTTTACTGTTGCAATTAGGGACCACAGTCTTAGCTTGCTTGATCCGGATTTAGGAGTGGAACGAACTGATTAACAGACTGAATACAATAAACACAGATCTATGAAGAACAACATAGATATCCAATGAACAATATCTTATATTGAATAAATGAAATAGGCTGAAACTGTAAAACTGCAGAACTGAAACACTTTCTCGAATGGTGATAGCTATCTATGAGAAGAGATGTGGTTGCTATGCGCATACGTCTGATCAAAATGATTACAATGAGGCTCTAGAGGCCTTTTTGATATTACTCATGAATTTCAAAACCCTAGACATCCAAAAACCTAACCCTAAGAGGTGAAACGTCAAAAGTCATGTAGGCCCCTATGGGTAAGCTGGTACCTCAACTTCCCAGGGTCATAACTTTTGCATACAACCTCTATTTTAGGCATGTGATAGCCCGTTGGAAAGGTATTTCAGACATTACGCCATCAAACTTTGACTTTGTCTATAGTTTGACTGTGGCAAGCCAAAAAAAACATTGTTTAGGGCCCCAAAACGAACCTAGAAGTACAACAAGATGTGCTGACATGAAAACATACAAAATAAGCCAGTTGGATTAGGTGAGAGGCCACTAGTATCCACCTGGAAGATGTGTAGGGATTCAAACAACCCAGAAGTGTAGAACCCACAATTACAAATAAGTACAGAAGAATGTGTTGAACTAAAAATGGATAAGAGGAGTTAGCTGGAATAGGTGGGTGGCCACAAATATCCACCTAGATCAATCATCTCCTCTTAGGAAGCAATGGTCTCCATTGCGTTGAGTTCCCCCAGTAGGTGAGGAAACTTCTACTGGATTTTTCCCCGGGTGAGCCACTTCCCTTGGTGTAGGAGTTGCCCTGCCTTGACAACTCAGTAAAGTTGGATCCTCTACTGAAGAGTGCCCTTGACCTGTGTGTCCACTATCTGATCAGTGGATGCTTGTTCAATGCAGTCATGGTTGAGATCTGTCGGTGGTGAAATTCACGCCTGTACCCAAGAGCTGATAGGTGGTGGCGAAGTTTGGATCTTGCTGATAAAGTTGGGGCAAGTCAGATGCCTCATGTCCACAATAATGGAGCACAGTGGTGAGTGCAACCACGGGAGGTCCACTGAGGCAGTCATTGACACGATTTGAGATCCCTAACTTATACTTGATGTTGAGATGGGATTTATGTAGGTAGGTGGACCACTTTTGATGGCGTTTGTTCTGCAATTTCCCCTGTGTTTGCATGAACTGCAAAGGCTTGTGATTAGTGTGAATGATCGTCTCCTTTCCTAGAATGTAATGTTTCCATTGACGACAGGATTGTACAATGGAATACATTTCCTTGTCATAGGTGGGATATTTTCGGACAGTATCTGAGAGTGTCTCACTATGGTATGCCACCAGATGACCGTGTTGAGTGAGAACTGCACCTACAACATAGTCAGATGCATCATTCTCAATATTGAACGGTTGTCGCAGATCGGGCAAGGAGAGTACTGGAGATGAGCACAAGTGATTCTTTGGATCATCGAATGCTCATTCTTGTTCCTTCCCCCACACAAACTTGGCCCTGCCACTGCCCTTGGTCACCTGGCTGAGGGTCCATGCAATATGGGAAAATCCCAACACGAATCTTCGATATAAGTTGGTCAGTCCCAAGAAGCTCTGAAGCTCAGTTAGTGTGATCGGGTTTGGCCAATCATGAATGACTTGGATCTTAGTTGGATCAACATGTACCCCATGCTCATCAGCAATGTAGCCCAAGTATTGGACCATGTTCATGCCAAAAGAGTATTTTTCCAAGTTGGCATATAGCTTGTGTTGCCGCAGAGTGCTCAAAACCTATTGAATATGCTGCATGTGCTCCTCCCAAGTTCTATTGAAGATGAGGATGTCATCCAAATATACCGCCACAAAAGAATTTGTGAAGGGTCTCAATACATCATCCATCAACCTCATGAAAGTGGATGGTGCATTTTTTAAGCCAAAGGGCATGACCAGCCATTCGAAGAGACCTTATTTATATTTGAAGGTTGTCTTCCATACATCAGTTGGTTTGATGGGAACCTAGTGGTAGCCAAACTTCAGGTCAATCTTGCTAAAGAACTTTTCCCCCTTGAGTTGGTCAAGAAGGTCATCAATCCTAGGAATTGGGTACCAGTTCCTGACGATGATTTTGTTTAAGGCTCTGTAATCAATGTAGAGTCACCAAGTCCCATCCTTCTTCTACACCAGTACAATCAGGCTTCTGCAAGGGGAGGAGTTGGGTCTGATGTGCCCCTTTTGAAGAAGCTATTGGAATAGATGTCTGGTTTCGTCATTTTCCATCAGCGAGTGACAATAGACTGGTCCATTAGGTAGAGGTGCACCGGGGGCCAGATCAATTGGATGCTTGATTTTCCAGTGCATCAGTACCCTAGTGGGTGAGGAGAAGATGTCTCTGTATTCTTCTATGATCCTGTCCACTTGCTTCTGTTGCAAAGAGAGGCTTTGTGTAGAGGCCACGGATGTGGCGACGACCTTCTTCTTACTATGAGCACAAATCAAAAAGAAGAAAAACTTCCTGGTCTGTGAAATGACCTTACTTCATTTCTTAGCAGAGATTAAAGAAATAGCAGTAGGCGACGCTACCTCTGGTATCTTGTACACTTATCTACCCAAAGTAATAATAACACTGCAGGGTCTAGACTCATACACATCATGACACTTCCACAAATATGGTTGTCTTAAAACAACATCACAAAATTCAAGGGGAGAAATATCACACAATACCTCATCTTTGAAAGGCTTGATGCCATAGGGCAGAAGACACTGTTGGCTAACACAAAAATCTCTTCCTTGGTGAATCCATCTGATGGTGTAGGGTTGCGGGCGCAGTGTCGTTGGCAGTTATAGCTGCTTGATGACCTATGTTGAAATTAGGTTCTTTTGACTGTCGCTATCGATAATGAAATGAAGCGAATCCCCCTTTTCCCACATCTATGAGTGAAAGAGGTGTTCCCATTCCTCTGGTTCTTCTAGTTCACTTGGCCAGACTTTGGTGGTAGCGACAGTGGAAATGGATTCAACATCAATAATTCGCTTCCCTCCTTTGGGATTTGATTAAGAATCAGAATCAACCTCTGAATTGGAAGCCTTCAGCTCAGCCACGAGTGATTGCTTGGAGTAGCATTCTTCAGTGTTGTGCCAAGGGATTCTATGGTACTCACACCATTTTCTTGTGTCATTCCTCATCTTCTCATTGCCATTCTTGTGTTGTAGCTTGGACTGGTTGTCCTAAGAGTGGCCCTCTTTTCTCTGCCACTTGCTGTGTGGGTTGGGGTCGCCTTTTCCCTGCTTCAGTTGTGATGAGTTTTCAGATCCAAACTCTCACCTCTTTTACTTAAATTTTTTCTCGATCTTGACAACGTATCTATAAGGCGTACCCAATGAGGTGATGTTTAGAAACTCCATTTTTGTTTGAATGTATCTATGCAAACAGACGCGGTATTTGAGCACCAGATGTCACTCAGAGTCTTTGATACCCAATTTGGTGTACAAGGTATGGAAAATACTGGTGAAATCTAGTACTGTCTGGTCCCTTTCTTGACGCACAGTGGTCCATTTGGTGTACTGGTCCTCGTAGCTTCCAACAGGGTAGTATTTTTCTTTAATGGCGTCCTAGAAGGAATCCCATGTAGGGGCAACCAAAAATATTGCGGATTCCTCTATGACCCTTTTCTCAGAGTAAGTACCCCACTAGTCCTTAACATGGGGGATGACCTTAAGGAGTGAAAAAGTAATCTTTTCCCTGTCAGAAAAATTGTGGACCGAAAAATACCCTTCGAGCAGATTCAACCATTTATCTACAACATATGCATCTATCAGTCCTTCAAATAATGGAATATCAAAATTTACCTATACCTTGAAGGCGGTTGCATGGCCACTTGATGAAGATGCTTATTCTATGGGCAGTCGTCGAAGGATCTGTGCAAAGTTTTCCATCATTTTTTTCCTTTGTCGTGCGAGGGCTTCCTCGAGCAACATTTTAATAGGATCGTCTTCTCCATCATCTTTCTTTTCATCCCCCATGGGTTATTGTTGAGCTCGGTGCGACCGATCTTGCAATGGCTCGATTGGTTTGAGTCCCAACTCCTTTTACCCAGATCTTGTTGGGGACATGCACGAAGAAAAATAAATGAAGAGCAAATCGCTTTGATACCATGGATACAGATTTAGGAGCAGACCGAACTGATTAATAGACTGAATACAATAAACATAGAGCTATGAAGAACAACACATATATCCAATGAACAATATCTTCTATTGAATAAATGAAATAGGTTGAAACTGTAAAACTACAAAACTTAAACACTTTCTTGAATGGTGGTAGCTATCTCTGAGAAGAGATGTGGCTACTACACACATCCGTCTGAGCAGAATGATTACAATGAGGCTCTAGAGGCCTTTTTGATATTACTCATGAATGCCAAAACCCTAGAAATCCAAAAACCTAACCCTAGGAGGTGAAACGCCAAAAGTCATGTGGGCCCCTATGGGTAAGTTGGTACCTCAACTTCTCGAGGTTGTAACTTTTGCATATGACCTCCATTTTAGGCGCATGATAGCTCGTTGGAAAGGTCTTTCAGAGAAATACACATTACGTTCTAAAAATCTAACTTCATCTACAGTTTGACTGTGGAGAGATAAAAAAAACATTTTTTAGGGCCCCAAAACAGCCCTAGAATTACAACAAGATGCGTTGACATGAAAACCTACAAAATAAGTTAGTTGGATTAGGTGAGAGGCCTCCAGTATCCACCTAAAAGATGTGTAGGGCTTTAGACAACCCCAGAAGTGTAGAACCTACAATTACAAAGAAGTATAGAAGAACATGTTGAACTAAAAATGGACAAGAGGATCCAGTTGGAATAGGTGGGTGGCCACCAATATCCACCTGGATCATTGCTTGTCCACCTAACATTATACACATATACTTGGCTTGTTCTTGTGTCTCGGACAGGTACATCACTCTTTGTAGGTACTCTTACCTCTTGGAAACCTTTGGCTACCACCAAGACTCTTTCCCAATCCTTTCTATGCATAGTATCTTAACCTATAGGGGCTACACTTCCATCATACCACTTTTCGTCTCATTTCCCCTTAGGGTCACTGAGATTCCCCCCTTGAGGTGATTCTTTCATCTTTAAAGTGACGAGAATACTTGCCTAAGATAACAGCGGGTAGGTTTTCTCTTAGTTGTCATCATTTTGTGGTCAGGTCAGGATTTTCCCAACCTACAACTTGTGCAATAACAATATATTAACAACCATAATTAATCCACGCTAATCTAAAACTTAAAAACTTAAAAAAGTGATATTTCATTTTCAATTTTTTACTAAAATAAAATATTGAAATTAGAAAAATCATTTATTTTTGTTTTTTCCAAAAAAATACCTTTAACAAAGCATATCCATATCTTATAAAGTCTAATATACTTAGAAACAAAATTGTTTTTTCAAGGATGTAAACAATTTAACAATAGCTATGTTAGCATATATTCTTTACCTTTTTTTTTATATGTTGGTAAGAGTTTCAAGTGACTCAACATTGACAACTTTATAGGCTTTCAAATCTCCAAGAATACATTTGGATTTTTTTCCT
>SNQJ01S0028061.1:150645-165823 GCA_010110895.2 Picea sitchensis | reverse complement strand
TATGTGTGAAGTAATTTATTTTTAAATTTTATTTTAAATTACAATATTTAGTCATTACATTGTTTTAGATACAAATATAATTTTAACATTTACCACCGTGGAGCGTGTTGCAGTGTACTAAACTTCGGTAATGGGTCATGGTTTATTCTCTCATGAGAAGATGGGATAAAGGCGCAAAGACTAATTGCAGGTGCTAGCAAAAGAAAAATAAAGAAAAAAAGAGAAAATAACAAAGGACTCTCGAAAGCAAGTCCATACTTGAGCTCTACCCTTTATGTGTTCGCCCCAGTCCCAAGCAATGATGTTATAGCTTGAAACCTTATAAACATGACTTGAAACCTTATAAGCATCATGTTGTAGCTTTTCACTTTCTTGGATAGTCTTTGGTTGCAACTAGGGTTTCTCTTGGCATAATGACTTGAATAAGTGAGTAATTTGTTTTAATTGTTTAAATTTTCTCATGGTATAATTGTTAAATGTTATCTTATCATGTGTTACTTTGTTCTAGTAAAACCCTAGGAAGAATACCTAAGTCTTTCTCTCTTTCAACGTTTTGTTTGTCCTAGTTTCGTGAAAGCATTAAGAGATCTAGTCTCTTGCTATGATTCAAAGACCTAAGGCCTAAGAGGCTTTGCACCTTAGGGTTTTGATCCTAGTCATTTGATCCTTGACCTAGGTTATCTAAAAGAGGAAAAATGACATCTAGGGCCCAAGAGGCTCTGCACACTAGAAATTGCCTTCTTCAATGTTTTATTCATAAGGCCATGTTACCCCCCATCCTAAGAGTAACTAAGGAAATGATGTCTTGAGGCCCGCATGTAGGAGACATGGATTGTCGAGAGCCATATTGACCAACAGAGCCCACATTGAGCAGATAGAGCCCCTCTTCTCCACCACACGTCACCATTTATTGTCAGCAACACAACAACGTCTTCCACACCAGCTTGGTCCACAAAGGACAATCGGTCTTGCCTCATGAGGTAACAAGTCTAGTCTCATGGTAAGTGTCACTTTAATATTTGAAGCATTTGAGTATGTTGCAAAGAGTCATTTCTTGATCATGGACGTTTGCTTGGAAAATATATCTTTTACCTAATTTCACCTTGGTGGTTGTCATGGTATCCTAGTAAGTTGGTCACCTACAGGAAAAGGGTTTCCACTAGGGGGTCTCCTTGAAGGGTCACCATACCATTCCCACTCATACTTACCACTTTCCACACCCCTTCCCCTCTGCTTCCTCATCTTTTGGGCTTTTGGGTTCATTGACCCCAAGAAGGGTGTATACCTCATTTCATGGGAAGACTGGGCTAAAGGTCGAGAGGTGTTGCAACTAACACTATAAAAATAAAAATCCATAATTCATCCTTATAGATGCTCGCACGAAGGTCCTGAGAACCATAAAACTCTTCTATATAAAAATAAAGGACTTTTTAAAAAGAAATAAATAAAAAATATCTCGCTTGATGGGGGAGTACATTATAATGTTCTTTAATTTCCAGTGCACGTGGCACTCAATGTGTTATAACTTCAAGTGGTATTGCGGTGCTCTTTTTGTTTCCATTTCACATAGCACTCAATGTTCAGATCATTAAAAAACAAAAAAGAAATTAAAATAAAGGACTTTGAAAATTGTAGCATTACAAATGAAGGGATGTAGTGCACCCTCCACAAAGGCACCCATTGATCCGAAAAGATATTTTAAAGACTATGGTTAAGTTTTTAAAGCATGAGTTCATTAACCATTTAGGAATTGAAGAAAGAGGAAGAATTTAATGATATAACATGGCAACCATAATAAGATATACAGATCTGGAAATAAGCACAAGAATCAACAAACCATAACAACAAAAGTTGTTAACAAAGTTTGGCAATATCGTCTTTCTCTGGGCCTTTGTTTCAATAGGTGAGGCTTTCTTATTTCTCTTAAAATATTCAAAAGTACATCAGAAAAGTGTCAAATGGATTACAAACTGATATGGTTGTGTTCTGCTAGATCTCAAGAACCCAACACAACTGATGACACTGAAAACGAATGAACGAAGCTCCCAGAAATGGCCCGCAAAGTTGCTCTCCTCAATGGCCTCCCTCCATAAAAATGGCTGTGACTGTCAAATTCCTCAGCATTTTTCCTATTCTAAACCTCTCTAAGAATGCCAAGAACCTTTGATTTATATAGTCTTGAAGTTGACAACAACCTCCCAACTTCTCCCCAAGATTTGGCCTCAAAAAGGGCTCCAGATCCTCCAATAATGGCCAAAATCCCCCCAAACAGGCTGAAAAATCACTAAAAAATATAACAAAGTTTTAAAACCCACAAATGAACAAAATTCGGGCGCAACCCCCTCAAATTATGGCCCCTGGTCATATGTGCCTCACCATGTGGTCAAGGGTTGGGTTGGTGCATTTGGGCTCCTCTGATCCTGGATCCTCATCATATGTGTCAGGACATATGGTCGCGCCCTTACCTCTCCACACGCCTTATATGGTTGAATGCCCCTGGTCGGACGGGCTTGGCCCCTGCCGACCGGGGCTTATCCCGAAACCCAAGCCAATGTTTTGAAACAAGGGTCATATGGTATTGGTCATGTGGTTCGGGCGTATGGTGTGCACGTCGGGGCTAGGGCTAGGCCACAACCCTTAACTCCGTCGAAATAACACAAAGGTAAGTTTAAATGTTTAAATCACATTATAGTTGTTAGGAACTACCATGTGTGGGCTGGTATCTCGGCCCTGCCAAACCTTTCCCCCATGCCCAGAGGTCATGGGTTCGACTCCCATGGAATCCATAAAATTTTGCCATGGCTGACAAACGGAGGGGTACCACGTGGCAGCCCACGACTGGGCCACGTGGCACCATTACATTAATCCAAAAATATGCCATGTGTCAAAATATGATTTGTCCACCTATCAGCCATCAACTGCCCAGTCAACATGCCAACGCATCTGCCACGTCATTGTACAGTCGTATGACCTATACGGTCAGCTGCCACGTCAACAATGTACGGACTGTACAGTCAACAAAATTTCGCCTGTTTGGAAAAATGAATAGAATGTGATATCTTGCTCATACGATGTTCGTTTGAGCCCTTTCAAGTTGGGTTGGGTTCGTAATGACAAGGCCTACACACACATCCATTTTGAAGTGATTATGAACACTTTGATTTTTAGGCCTTCCTGGACCCATTTTGGTTCCTGAATTCATTTTGGATCACCCATAAATGAGACAATATGAGCCCTTGCTATGTCAAGAACCCCATGCCTTAGAGTAATCCCCCCCAATGCACCTCATACTCACTACATGGTCTAGAGAGGATCTTCTTTGGAAACATTCCTTGACTTGGGGATTGACCTACCCAATAGGGCACCCTGAGACCCCTCCCATACCTAAATTTGGCAAAGTTTATAAGGTCTTTGAGCATTTTTTTAGTTTGAAAAGGGGGACTTAATGCACTTGTCTAGGTGGCTCTTTTATTAAATGTGGTTTATTTGGCATGATTCATATGACTTGTGGACCCTTGGATGGCGTATTTGTTTGTCTTTGTAGGACCTTACCCGATGAAAGTCATTCATGAAGGGACTAAGCCACTTGGACCTTCATAGGGGCTTGAAAACCCATTGGATGGATGTTGTACCCCACACATTGGAGGCCTATGATGATGAGTGTTGCACCTTGGATGACGTCTTTGGCACATGAGCAAGGCCCAAAACCATGAAGAGGAGATGATGTCACTCTCATATGCCCAAACACCCCTCTTTTGTAGCATGATGTCACACATTTAGGAGGACATTTGCACTTGGTGGTGTTATGGGATTGTACTCCCACTCTTTTTCTTGATTTAGGCATGATGTGGCACCTTAGGAGCATGACATCCTAGCCTTTGGAGGCTTATCTTCACACGTGCCACCTTGGAGAAGAATCTTGTGGGTTTACATGTCATTATTTTTTCATTTTTCATCATAATGTAGCCTATGTGGGCAAAAAAAGAAAAACAATTTGCTAATTAAGCATTGTAATTTTGGTTTTGACCTAAAATTAAGGATTTAATTGTAAATGTGGATAAATATTACTTGGATTTTCCTCTATAAATAGAGGCAACTCATTTTNACAATATGAGCCCTTGCTATGTCAAGAACCCCATGCCTTAGAGTAATCCCCCCCAATGCACCTCATACTCACTACATGGTCTAGAGAGGATCTTCTTTGGAAACATTCCTTGACTTGGGGATTGACCTACCCAATAGGGCACCCTGAGACCCCTCCCATACCTAAATTTGGCAAAGTTTATAAGGTCTTTGAGCATTTTTTTAGTTTGAAAAGGGGGACTTAATGCACTTGTCTAGGTGGCTCTTTTATTAAATGTGGTTTATTTGGCATGATTCATATGACTTGTGGACCCTTGGATGGCGTATTTGTTTGTCTTTGTAGGACCTTACCCGATGAAAGTCATTCATGAAGGGACTAAGCCACTTGGACCTTCATAGGGGCTTGAAAACCCATTGGATGGATGTTGTACCCCACACATTGGAGGCCTATGATGATGAGTGTTGCACCTTGGATGACGTCTTTGGCACATGAGCAAGGCCCAAAACCATGAAGAGGAGATGATGTCACTCTCATATGCCCAAACACCCCTCTTTTGTAGCATGATGTCACACATTTAGGAGGACATTTGCACTTGGTGGTGTTATGGGATTGTACTCCCACTCTTTTTCTTGATTTAGGCATGATGTGGCACCTTAGGAGCATGACATCCTAGCCTTTGGAGGCTTATCTTCACACGTGCCACCTTGGAGAAGAATCTTGTGGGTTTACATGTCATTATTTTTTCATTTTTCATCATAATGTAGCCTATGTGGGCAAAAAAAGAAAAACAATTTGCTAATTAAGCATTGTAATTTTGGTTTTGACCTAAAATTAAGGATTTAATTGTAAATGTGGATAAATATTACTTGGATTTTCCTCTATAAATAGAGGCAACTCATTTTCATTTTTCATAACTCACTTGTGAGGGTTCTCCCTCCCTAAGGAAAATTTTGGTCTCTTTATTTTCTCTTGTGCATTATGGAAAAGGGCTTGTCTTTGGTATTTTGGAGCAATTCGATTTCTCTTGAGGCTCTACATTGGATGAATGTGGATGATCTTTGTTTTTTTTTAACAAAAATGGTTGGAGGTTTTTATATTAAAAAGAGAACAACAAAATTTCAAAAGATACATATGGCAGGGTGTAAGCACTTTAGTTGCTTCCAAAGGAGCTTAATTGTGTATGGAGGTCTAAGAAAACTATATCAGCTAGCCCATATGAATTGCAGTTCTACCATGTAAAAATGGCGATATACATATTCAAAAACAACAAAAATTTACATTTCATATAAGACCTGATTAATGGTTTTGACGTTGCTCGGGATCTTCCTGATGTTCCTCCGGTCGAGCTTTTGGATTCACCTTTGCTGGGTTCTCCTCTGCATAGTGGCGGTCTGGGTTCTCCTCTGCGTAGTGGCGGTCTACGTATCCTAGATCTAAGGGAACCATGTGATGATCATTACTGGCTATAGAGTGAAAAGAAGAGGGGAGTCGATACTGGCTAGTGCCAACAGAGTTCGTTGGTTGCTGTGGATTTTCCAATTGTTGGGTGACAACCCCAAGTTGTCTTGTGTTTCTATTAACTCCCCTTAATACTATCGCCAGTTCTTGATTATGGCAGATTTTCTGCTGCTGCAATTGTGTCTGAAGGCCTGTCAAATCCTCATGAATCCCTGGTTCTCACGCTGAAGTTATTGATGACGAGCATCTGTATGCTCTTCCACCCTCCTAAAGTCTGTTCGGAGTGCTCAAAACTGCTCTCGAAGCTTCTCTGATATGTAATTCGAGCAAGAGAATGGTGCTCTTGACCTCCGCCACATGTTGGTGCAAATATTCAGGAGTAGATATGGCAAGAAGACGTCGAGGAAACCGATTGAGCAGAGGCTGAAGGAGAGAAGGGCGTGAACGAAATGAACAGAGGGGAAAAACCAACCTGAGTGAAGGATGAGCGATCTGATGAACCAAACGAAGAAGTTGATAAAAATCCAAAACAACCATGAGTGTTTAAACAACATTCCTTTGAGGGAAAAGGTATCCATAATCACCCACGAGCATAAGTGACTTCACGCGGGATGAGAAAGCAGAGGTGATGCCATAGACTTATGGTTGGTCATTAGGGAAGGCATGCAAAGATCCGCAAATATAAGGGCGAGTGAATGCAGTTTGAGAAAGGACACGGGGAGGAGGATAAGTGAATGCAGATTGAGAAAGGACATAGGGAGGAGTAGGAAGGCACGCGGGCTAAGGAGGGGGCCGCTGCGGCTAAGGAGGCGGGGGGGCATTCGGGAGTGAGGGGAAGGGAGGGGGGAGACCATGGGAGACGGGAGAGGGGAGAGGAGGGGAGGGAGAAGAGATGCTAAGGGGGGGGGAGTGAGGACTAGAGAGAGGTGGGGTTAGGGTAAAAAGAGAGGACTGATTGAAGAAGTCCTTAGTTGTGGGTGGGAGACTGTTTGAAAAGGCGTAGTTAAGGAAACTAGTCATAAGAGGAGGCTTGCTTGATGACTAGATGGCTCTGTTGCAGGGATTTCACAACTTTAGCTAGGTTATTTTCCTTGGTGTTCTGAGCACTGAGAATATGAAAGAAGAATAATCTAGTGAAGTGATGTTTTAGGGTATTTATTCGTGAGTAGAGGCCATTGGGTGGATGATTTGTTGAGGTTGAGAGACCCCGAAGATCCTTTATAACTATTTTAGAGTCCCCTATCACTGTTAGAGTTTGGATAATTCACTCGTGAGATAGTTTTAGCCCCATGTACATTGCTAGGGTCTCTGCTCTGTTGTTTGTTGTTTTCCCCAAACCCCAGGAAAAACCAACTACTTTTTGTCCATTAGAATCATAGATGACTCCCCCCACACCTGCCACCCCTGGATTACCTATTGCTGCTCCATCAAAGAAAAGAAGGGAGGTGTGTTGTTGCCTTTACCAGTGGGAGAAGTCGTTGTTGCTGAGACATAGTTGCCATTCTTTCCTTTTGGGTTTCTGCCTGGGGGGAATGAGTGGTGTGGTTGGGGGTCCTCGAATGTAATTAACCCACTCTTGTTCGCTTTGTTCCAAGACACCTGGAAGATCGAATCCAATTGCTTTGGTCTTGAATACTTTTTCTACTAATCCACAAATTTTGGCGAAGATGTTGTGCACTGGGGGAAGATTATCACGAAAAATGGCTTGATTGCGAGCTAACCAAAGTTCCCAGCAGATGAATTTAGGAATTTGTCTCCAGAGAAGAGTAAATTGTTTTTTGTTTTTGAAGCTGCCAGCATATCTTTGTTTCTAGGAAATAAAAAGGTCGTTCCATTTCTCAGAGAGAGGGGGGGGATTGGGGAGAGGAAGATAGATGAGGTTCCATATTTGGATGGAGAAATGGCATTCGAGAAAAAGATGAGTGATAGATTCAGAAGCTTAGAGACAAAAAGGGCAGCGGGAGGGACCTTGAATTCCACGTTTAAGGAGATTTTCAGCTGTTAGAATTTTTCCATGGACCAGAAGCCAACATAATATATTAACTTTGGGAAATGAAGGCCCGGACCAAAGCTCTTTCCAGATCTTGGAATATGGGGGGCCTTAAGATTTCGAGAGAAAAAATGTGTAGCCATCTTGGAAAGAAAAAAAAAATCCACCCCAGTTTCGTGAGTCCAATATAGATCGGTCAGAGGGGGTGCATCCAGCCATATTATTGAAGAGGGTGGGAAGGAGGGAGCTAAGATGATCAGGGGGGTTGGGCGAATTTCAATTGATCCAATCCCCAACTGAATTCCAAAGGCAGAAATCCCTAAGGATGGAGAAACTGTTTGAGCAACACCAATCTTTAAGAGACTGTAGGGTTGCTAGATTGTTCAGGGGTTCACGATTTAGGATGTGATATGTCCAAACATTAATTAACTCTCCATTCCCCGAGGCCCATGCAATTTTATCTTTGATAAGGGGGGAAGAATTTTTAAGGAGGCGCCAGATCGAAGAGCCAGGGAGGGAGGGGATGGATCTGTCAAAACAACGAGGCCTGGAAGAATGGAAGTATTTATTTAGGAGAGCTATTTTCCACCAATCTGGGTTACCTGAAATTAAACTCCAAGCTAGCTTAGCTCCCAGTGAGATGTTCATTATTGTTGGGTCCCTGATGGCCAGTCCTCCTTTACTGAGGGGTTGGAAAACTTATTTCTAGTTTAAAAGATGGAACTTTTTTGTATTCGATTTCCCGCCAGCCTAGAGGAAACTTCTTAGTGCTCTGGAGATTTTATCCAGTACACCTTTGGGAGCTAGTAGACCTGAACATTGAAAAATGGAGAGGGAAGAGAGAACTGATTTGATAAGAACAATTTTCCCTGCAGGATTGAGCCAATGGCCTCCCCAGTTTTGAATTCTTGCTGATATTTTCCCAGTGATTTCTTGCCAGGCTGGAGATCCATAAGAGCTAAGAAATATTGGCATTCCCAAGTATTTGAAGTAGTTCCATGTTGTGATAATGGGGAAGTCGAAAATTTTGGTGATTTTTTCTTTTAAGTGCCCTGAAACATGCCATACATATATCATGCATTTGGATATATTCAGTTTACCGCCTGAGGCTGCAAGGAAGGAGCTACGAACTTTCTGAAAACACTTGGCGATACGAATTGAAGTTGATCCCAATAGAAGAGTATCGTCTATGAATTGCGAGTGGTTTATTTCCTTGACCCCTCTCGCTATGAGTAAGCGAGGGAGATTACCCTTTCTTCATTATTCTTCCAATTTGCGACTGAGAGAGTCTACTAGGATAATGTAGAGAAAAGGGGAGAGGGAGAAACCTTAACGAAGGCCTCTGTTGGCCTTGAAAAAATTCAAGGGGCGTCCGTTGAGGAGAGGTGAGATCCAAGTCACATTGATGCAAGCTCTGATCCAATTAATGAAATCTTCAGAGAAACCTTACGCTTTAAGGATTGAAAAAAGGAAATTGTTCTTGACCTGGTCAAAGGCATTTGTCATGTCGAGTTTAACAACTATAGCTGGAGATTTAGATTTCTTACTAGAATGGATGGCTTCTTGAACTAGCACGATGTTGTCTGTTATATGCTTGTCCTTTAAAAAACCACTCTGATTTTCTGAAATTAGCTTTGTAAGTAGGGGATTGAGTTGGATTGCAATGATCTTGGTGAGAATTTTGTATGAAGAGTTATAGAGGGAGATAGGGCGAAAGCGAGAGAAATTGGAAGGATTGGACTCTTTGGGGATAAGGGATAGAAAGGTGGAATTAGTTTCTCCTCCTATTTTTTGTTTATGTAAGGTATAGTTTAGCATTTTATTTAGATCCCATTTGATAATATCCCAGAAGGAACGGTAGAATCTAATTGGAAAGCCATCATGTCTAGGAGCTTTATCAGGGTCCAAGCTCCAAACTACTTTGATTATTTCTTCTTCTATTATGTCCTTGACTAATTGATTTTTTTCATGCTCTGAAACTATACTTGGGATGTTGGAAAGCATGTCAATAACATCTTCATTTGTTGCTTCCTCAATTGGTTGCTGATAAAGATTATTGAAATGGTGAAAAGCCTCTTCTTTAACTTGATCAAAAGAGTCAAGTTGTTGCCCTATACTTGAAGTAATGGAGGTGACTGTATTTTTTTTCCTTCGAGATTGAGCTTTCTTTTGGAAGAAAGAGGTGTTTGAATCCCCCGATTTTATACAGAGGCTTCTGGATTTCAACCACCAGTGTTATTCTTCTCTACGCAAGGTGTGTTGAATATTTTGTTGTGCCTCTTTTTCTTGATTCAACAACATTTTTGTAACCATTTATATTTCGATCTGTTGTTGAACTCTCCCGAGATGATCTATTTTTTCTTGCTTTTCTTGTTGGGGAGGAATGAACGAGTTTTTCACCCATTCTTTGAGAGAATGTTTAACTGCTTTGAGCTTGCTTTCCCAAAAAAAAATCGGGGAACCAAAGAAGGGAGAGGTCGACGCATTTGTAACTAAAGGAGGGATGGTTGGATTATCCAACCAAAGTTGATCGAAACGAAAAGGGAGGGGACCAAAGTTTTGAGGAGAAAGGAAGGAGAGGGAGATATGTTTATGATCTGAGACAACGAAGGGGAGGATTAGAGAGGAAATAAAAAAGGGGAAGAGAAGAAGGTTGCTACTGATAAGAAAATGATCAAGGTGGGCTACTATATGGCTAAGGCCAGAGCGTCTATTGTTCCAAGTATATTTTCCTTTTGAAGGTTTGATATCTTGCATATCCCAATCTAAGATGAGATCGGTGAGATTTTCAGAGAAAGGATCTCTGACTTTACTTCCCCCTTTTTTTTCCCCTGGATTGAGGTGGGTATTGAAGTCACCCTCGATTATGCAAGAGGAAAGATCTATGGAGTTTATGAGTTCTGAAAGGGAATTCTAGGTAGGCATTTTGTCTTTGTAAGAGTTGGGCATGTAAACATTAACTACAAAAATGATACTATTATTGTCCTTTTTTTTAGAACTTTTAAGAGATGGCTTTGGGCTTCTAGGGTTACCTCAGAATTCTAGATTTGCTCCTTCCAAAGAGTTGCGATGCCGCCAGAGGCTCCATGAGAGATAATAGCCACCCCACCTATGGTGTTGTAATTTTTTTTTGTTGCTTCTAGAAGAGATGAAGAATCCATTTTGGTTTCCTGAAGGAGAATAATTGAGGGGCTAGCCATTTTGTTTAGGTATTTTAGTGCTTCAACTTTAGACTTACAGCCGAAGCCCCTACAGTTCCAAGAGAGAAAGATCATTGGAGGTGGGTGGAGGAGGCCCGACTACCATAAGTCGAGTGATCCATTCCTATGGTTCCTGCTTTTCGTGTTGATGTGTATATAGTGTTTTTTTCTTTCCTTGTGCCTTTTCTTTTGAGGTTGCTTCCTCTCTAAATTCCTTGTTTGTTCATCGCCCCAATTTTCTTGGCTTCTCTAGTGGGATTTCTCCTTCTTCTTTTTCTTGAGTATGTTGATATTGCGAGTGGGGATATGCATTTCCTTGTTGTGATGATCCTTGCTATCCCTCCTTGGAGGGATCATCTTCATATGACTTGTCAGCAAAGCCGACTGAGGGTGGGGCAGAGGGAGGAGGAGGGTCCAAGATTATAACTGGGGGAGGATTTTGTTTTGAGGAGGAATATCCAAGCGAATCAAAGGGATTGTGAGTGAGGGGAGGAGGGGGGTTGGGGGGAAAAGAAGGGGATTTTTTGGGAGGGGATTTCTGTGGGAGGTTTTGACGCGAGGGATCAGGGTTGGGTAGGGGACCTGAGGGCCCTGGATGAGATCCAGAGTTTTTTCCATTGGAAACTTTCTTCCGTACCTACTTCCATCCATCTTCCTGATGTGTTGTATCGGCTTCTGAAGGTTTCTTATTACTTGGGCAGTTCTTTGCAAAATGTATGTATTCATGAAATGATTTGCATTTGAACAGGAGTTTCTCATAGTCTAATTTATGGATGTGGATCCATTCATCTAGCTTTAATTTGCTTCCGAAAGCCCTTTTTCTAGATTTATTTCCACATAGATCCTAGCACAAGAATACAGTCTAAATTTAGGTTATGCCCTATTGATGAATTTTCCCAGGGTATCTCCTATGCTTTTCATAACTTCATCGCCCCAACAGTGGAAAGAAAAATTGGGAAGTCTTACCCATACTGGCACTGCAAAGGGTATGTCATTTTCTGGGTCGAAATGTGGTTTCCATTTATTTAAGTATAACCCTCTTGGGCCAAAGAAGTAGGGGCCATTTTTGAAAATGACATCTCTATCTGATTTAAGATCAAAGTAAAAGATATAAAAACCCATATGACAAAATAAGTGATTCATGCATCATTGGACCAAGGGGTGCCAGTTCCGCTCAATCCAAATATCTATCTGTCGAGGTGAGGGCCATATACCCATGAATTGACCGACAAGTGCTATGGAGGCGAAAGAGAGAGATTTTCTTCTCATTGAGATGTTGGGGATTGAAACTTCTAGGATCTAATCCAATTTATTTACAAATTGAGAGGAGATGGAACGCCGGGGGGGGGAGACTGACCGAGCCCACAAGAGCCTTGAAGGCTACAACCTCGTCGAGGAAATCTAGGGGGGATCCAGATCAGGAATCGTTGAGGCCATGGGGGGCGAGCTAGGGTTGCAGATTTTGTGAATATCATAGCTGGATGATATTTGTTAAATAATAGGGTTTGACATTTATCTTCTTGGATTTTGTGAGTATATTTATGAAGTTGCTTATATTTGTTCAACTATTTTAAATTTTAAACCTTAGGAGAAGTACAAGGGTATACACCCTCCACTAAATATCTTTCATTGTTTGTATTGGACTTGTTCAAGCTTTGATATAGGAGTAGAAGGTCCTACACCAAGGCTCAAGTTGTCTCTCCCTCTTTATCTTTTAGCTATTATTTGACTCCATTTCCCAAGGATAAATTTTTTTAATTGCATTGGAGAACGTAAATTGGTGCATTGGAATAGGTGAAATAAGATCATTTTGAAATCGACTTAATTTGGATTGATTGCATTCATCATAAGCTAGTCTCCCTAGCCAAGGAATCTTGGTTGAAGGGGAATTACTTACTACTATAATTAAATTAATTCTACAAACATTAGGGCTGAAGCAAAACACTCTCTTAAATTTGTTTTTCTCTCAATTCTAACCTTTGAAAATTACATACAACTATTGCAAACTAATCTACAAGTTAAGGGATTTTCATTGGAATATTTGTTTGTTGATTTTAACGGTTGAATTTGTTGCTATAGCAAAAGTTTGTTACAACCATATAGGGTTGTCATAAAATTGTTGATAACACTTGGCTTATAGCCCTTTCAACTATCAAAATTATTGTTTGGATATTGAAATGTTATATATTGATCAAGGGATTTTCTTTCAAGATATTACTTGGTGATTTTGACGGTGATTTATTGCAGTTGTTAACATTTCCTTGTTGCTGATGCAAATTACAATTTGCTGCAATTTTTGGGATAACAAATTTCTTGTTGTTTCCCTTAGTGTTTGGGGGTTTATTTTCATGATGTTTGGGTCTTGGGATAGTGGTTCTACCATTTGTTTTGTAGGTTATTGATCAAACCCTTTCTTCCCTTTACCAAACTCATCATTCTTCAAACCCTAAGCATTCTCATGTTGTGGGATATAGGGGTTTTCCTTTCACCGCCTCAAACCCTAAGAATTCTTAACCATTAAACCCACTCAAGTGTCTTAAGTTGCAAAGTTATTATATGTATATTTGTTGTATTAAGTAATATCTACTACCCTTAATAGTATATATAAATAAATTAAGGTAACCATACACATTTGGCACATTTCTTATCTAAATATTTTTATAATACCTTTAAATTGTTAATAATTCTTTGTAAATGTTGAAAAACAATTTTAAAAAATTTGTGAAATTGTGAATGATACAAGTAAAGAAGTGTTTATATAGGGATCATCTCTCTTGTTTGAATTATATAGGGATAATCTTTCTTGTTTGAATTATATAGGTATAATCTCTCTTGTTTGAATTATATAGGGATAATTTCTAGAGTTTGAATTATATTGTTGTATTGATGTTTTATTGGTAGAAGTATAGATATGAATGATATGAGAATATAAAAAAAAGTAAAGATTTTTGAGCATTATTTTTTAATTTAATTTAGTTATTAATGTTCATTTAGAGCTAAAGTTGATTTATGATATTATACATTATGTAAAGATGATAAGGGGAACAATAAATACGTTCAATAGACAAGTCAGGGAACAATAAAGAATTTCAAGAAGGAGGAGGTTACATAGCCAAAACATGTTTCTATAGAGAAGCACTTCTATCATTCGAGGCCCCAAAGAAATGTGTGATGGAAGTGAGGCCATAGAAACCATTAGATCTAAAACACCTCACATGTTTATCATGTGAGATTGGAAGTTGTTCATGGTGCCTCTTCCTACTAGTGTCAAAGGGCTAGAAGTAAGGGGTAGTTAACCCAATGCATGTTAGTTTGGGGAACTAGCATGTGATGAGATGTTGATGAATGTACAAGAGGAAGAGGGAAAAGCATCTATGGCCCTCATAAAACATGATCATCTGGAGAGAATCAAGTTAATATCTAAAGAGACAAAATATTGTCCTCTAATCTCATAGTAGGAAGAGAATTAAAATACAAAGTGGTCCTTAGTCTAATTCTTTAAGAAGAAAATCTAGAAAATATGATGCTCCCAATGAATACATGATTTGTGTCAATGCAAATTTATTGGGAGAAAACTGTAAGCTAGGTAAGAGGGACCCTCAGTCTACAAGGCAATTGGAGTTTGTTGTACCCTACGGGTTGAATGGACCCATCATTGCACTAGAGATACAAGATATGGTTAGTGATAAAGTTTGGGAAAAAACAATTCTCTAGGCTCAAACCATATGGACCGAAGGTAAGATATATATTTATTGGTACAAATAACCTTATTTATCTTTCCCTTGGAGAGATTAGGAGCATTCACTAAAAATCTATGCAAGTTTGGTCTCTCAATATTAAGGTCAATGAGGTGAAGCAATGAAGAGGCTCTCATATGCCGACATGAATTGATCCCATGCTCCACCTATTCCATAGAGGATTTGAGAGCAAGATATGGATATATAAGAAGACCAAAATATTAATTGTCCATTTGTCAAAGCATGTGTATCATTATAACCATAGGAAAGATCACATAAGAAGTAATTGGAGTTGTGCCAATTTTTGCAAGAATAATATCATGAGGCACTAACATATTGGAAATAAGATATTTAGATAACATCGTGACAAGCACTCTCTCTATTTTGTTTTGATCTACTCCCTCAATGTATATGGTTATCAAACTTCACACTCGTATAAGAGGGTAGGTGTGACTAATTATTAAAAAATGAAATCTTCCATAACATATCCCAAAATTGGTACTAAAAACATTGATTTTCCAGAGTGTGAAAAATGCATGCCCTTTCTTAATTTAATATGCTACTAAAACCAAGTTAAAATAGGGTATGAAGAAAAAAAATCTCAAATACACATTTTAAAAACTACTTAAACCTTTTTCATTTTTATAAAACACTTTTAAAATCATTTTTAAAAACTTAAACATTTAAGATAACTATTTTTATCAACCAT
>SNQJ01S0028061.1:132568-143606 GCA_010110895.2 Picea sitchensis | reverse complement strand
ATTCCAATAAAAATAATTTATAAAATGAAAATAATTTATAAAGAGACATTTAAAGGAGGAAAAAAATCCAAATGTATTCTTGGAGATTTGAAAGCCTATAAAGTTGTCAATGTTGAGTCACTTGAAACTCTTACCAACATATAAAAAAAAAGGTAAAGAATATATGCTAACATAGCTATTGTTAAATTGTTTACATCCTCGAAAAAACAATTTTGTTTCTAAGTATATTAGACTTTATAAGATATGGATATGCTTTGTTAAAGGTATTTTTTTGGAAAAAACAAAAATCAATGATTTTTCTAATTTTAATATTTCATTTTAGTAAAAAATTGACAATGAAATATCACTTTTTTAAGTTTTTAAGTTTTAGATTAGTAAGGATTAATTATGGTTGATAATATATTGTTATTGCACAATTTGTAGGTTGGGAAAATCCTGACCCAACCACAAAATGATGAAAACTAAGAGAAAACCTACCCACTGTTACCTTAGGCAAGTATTCTTGTCACTTTAGAGATGAAAGAATCACCTCAAGGGGGGAATCTCGGTGACCCTAGGGGGAAATGAGACGAAAAGTGGTATGATGGAAGTGTAGCCCCTATAGGTCAATATACTACACATAGAAAGGCTTGGGAAAGAGTCTTGGTGGTAGCCAAAGGTTTCCAAGAGGTAAGAGTACCTAAAAAGAGTGATGTACCTGCCTGAGACACAAGAACAAGCCAAGTGTATGTGTATAATGTTAGGTGGACAAGCAATGATCCAGGTGGATATTGGTGGCCACCCACCTATTCCAACTGGATCCTCTTGTCCGTTTTTAGTTCAACATGTTCTTCTACACTTCTTTGTAATTGTAGGTTCTACACTTCTGGGGTTGTCTAAATCCCTACACATCTTTTAGGTGGATACTGGATGCCTCTCACCTAATCCGACTGGCTAATTTTGTAGGTTTTCATGTCAGCACATCTTGTTGTAATTCTAGGGCTGTTTTTGGGCCCTAAACAATGTTTTTTTGTCTCTCCACAGTCAAACTATAGATGAATTTAGAGTTTTATAGTGTAATGTGTAGTTCTCTGAAATACCTTTCCAACGAGCTATCATGCGCCTAAAACAAAGGTCGTATGAAAAAGTTACAACCTCGAGAAGTTGAGGTACCAACTTACCCATAGGGGCCCACATGACTTTTGACGTTTCACCTCCTAGGGTTAGGTTTTCAGATTTCAAGGTTTTGGCATTCATGAGTAATATCAAAAAGGCCTCTAGAGCCTCATTGTAATCATTCTTCTCAGACGGATGCGCATAGTAGCCACATCTCTTCTCAGAGATAACTACCACCATTCAAGAAAGTGTTTCAGTTTTGTAGTTTTACAGTTTCAACCTATTTCATTTATTCAATAGAAGATATTGTTCACTGGATATATGTGTTGTTCTTCATAGCTCTATGTTTATTGTATTCAGTCTATTAATCAGTTCGTTCTTCTCCTAAATCTGCATCAATGGTATCAGAGCGATTTTCTCTTCATTTTTTTTTCTTCGTGCATGTCCCCGACAAGATCTGGGTAAAAGAAGTTGGGAATCGAACCAATCGAGCCATTGCAAGATCAATCGCACCGAGTTTGACAACAACCCATGGGGGACGAAAAGCAAGATGATGGAGTAGATGATCCTATTAAAATGTTGCTTGAGGAAGCCCTCGCACGACAAAGGAAAAAAATGATGGAAAACTTTGCGCAGATCCTTTGACGACTGCCCATAGAATAAGCATCTTCATCAAGTGGCCATGCAACCCCCTTCAAGGTATAGGTAAATTTTGATATTCCATTATTTGAAGGAATGATAGATGCAGATGTTGTAGATAAATGGTTGAATCTGCTCAAAGGGTATTTTTCGGTCCACAATTTTTTTGACAGGGAAAATATTACTTTTTCACTCCTCAAGGTCATCCCCCATGTTAAGGACTAGTTGGATACTTACTCTGAGTAAAGGGTCGTAGAGGAATATGCAATATTTGTGGTTGCCCCTACATGGGATTCCTTCCAGGATGCCATTAAAGAAAAATACTATCCTGTTGGAAGCTACGAGGACCAGTACACCAGATAGACCACTGTGCATCAAGAAAGGGACCAGACAATACTAGATTTCACCAGTATTTTCCATACCGTGTACACCAAATTGGGTATCAAAGATTCTGAGAGACATCTGGTGCTCAAATACCAGATCTGTTTGCATAGATACATTCAAACAAAAATGTAGTTTCTGAACATCACCTCATTGGGTACGCCTTATAGATACGTTGTCAAGATCGAGAAAAAATTTAAGTAAAAGAGGCAAGAGTTTGGATCTGCAAACTCCTCACAGCCGAAGCAGGTAAAATGTGGCCCCAACCCACACAACAAGTGACAGAGCAAAGAGGGCCACTCTTAGGACAACCATTNACACAGGAAAATGGCGTGAGTACGATAGAATCCCTTGACACAACACTGAAGAATGTTGCTCCAAGCAGTCACTCGTGGCCGAGTTGAAGGCTTCCAAGTCAGAGGTTGATTTTGATTCTGAATCAAATCCCGAAGGAGGGAAGCGAATTATTGATGCTGAACCCAGTTCCATTGTCACTACCACCAAATTCTGGCCAAGTGAACCAGAAGAACCAGAGGAATGGGAACACCTCTTTCACTCATAGATGTGGGTAAAGGGGGCTCCGCTTCATTTCATTATCGATAGCGACAATCAGAAGAACCTGCTTTCAGCAGAGGTCGTCAAGCGGCTATAACTGCCAATGACACTACGCTTGCAACCCTACACCATCGGATGGCTTCACCAAGGAAGAGATTTATGTGTCAGCTAACAGTGTCTTCTGCCTTATGGCATCAAGCCTTTCAAAGATGAGGTATTGTGTGATATTTATCCCCTTGAATTTTGTGATGTTGTTTTAAGACAACCATATTTGTGGAAGCGTCATGATGTGTATGAGTCTAGACCCTGCAGTGTTATTATTACTTTGGGTAGACAATTGTACAAGATACCAGAGGCAGCGCCGCCTACCGCTATTTCTTTAATCTCCGCTAAGCAATGTAGTAAGGTCATTTCACAGACTGGGAAGTTCATCTTCTTTGTGATATGTTCTCACAGTAAGAAGAATGTCGTCGCCACATCCGTGGCCTCTACACAAAGCCTCTCTTTGCAACAGAAGCAAGTGGACAGAATCATGGAAGAATACAGAGACATCTTCTCCTCACCCACTAGGGTACCGATGCACTGCCAAGTCAAGCATCCAATTGATTTGGCCCCCGATGCACCTCTATCTAATGGACCAGTCTATCAACGCGTGCTGATGGAAAATGACGAAATCAAACATCTATTCCAAGAGATTCTTCAAAAGGGTCACATCAGACCCAACTCCTCCCCTTGCAGAAGCCTGACTGTACTGGTGCAAAAGAAGGATGGGACTTGGAGACTCTACATTGATTACATATCCTTAAACAAAATCATCGTCAGGGACTGGTACCCAATTCCTAGGATTGATGACCTTCTTGACCAACTCAAGGGGGAAAATTTCTTTAGCAAGATTGACTTGAATTCTGGCTACCACCAGGTTCCCATCGAACCAACTGATATATGAAAGACAACCTTCAAATCTAAATAAGGTCTATTCGAATGGCTGGTCACGCCCTTTGGTTTAAAAAATGCACCATCCACTTTCATGAGGTTGATGGATGATGTATTGAGACCCTTCACTGATTCTTTTGTGGTGGTATATTTTGATGACATTCTCATCTTCAACAGAACTTGGGAGGAACACATGCAGCATATTCAACAGGTTTTGAGCACTCTGCGACAACACAAGCTATATGCCAACTTGGAAAAATGCTCTTTTGGCATGAACAAGGTCCAATACTTGGGCTGAATTGTTGATGAGCATGGGGTACATGTTGATCCAACTAAGATCCAAGTCTCATTCATGATTGTCCAGCCCCAAGCACACTAACCGAGCTTTAGAGCTTCTTGGGACTGACCAACTTATACCGAAGATTCGTGTTGGGATTTTCCCATATTGCATGGACCCTGAGCCAGGTGACCAAGGGTGGTGGCTGGGCCAAGTTTATGTGGGGGAAGGAGCAATAATGAGCATTCGATGATCCAAAGCACTGCTTGTGCTTAGATCCAGTACTCTCCTTGCCCGATCTGCAACAACCGTTCAATATTGAGAATGATGCATCTGACTATGCTGTAGGTGTAGTTCTCACTCAACATGGTCATTTGGTGACATACCATAGTGAGACACTGTTAGATACTGTCCGAAAATAACCCACCTATGACAAGAAAATTTATTCCATTGTACAAGCCTATCGTCAATGGAAACATTACATTCTGGGAAAGGAGACGATCATCCACACTAATCACAAGCCTCTGCAGTTCATATAGACACAGGGGAAATTGCAGAACAATCACCATCAAAAGTGGTCCACCTACCTATAGAAATTCCATCTCAACATCAAGTATAAGTCAGGGATCTAAAATCACGTCGTTGACTACCTCAGTGGACCTCCCATGGCTGCACTCACCACTGTGCTCCATTATTGTGGACATGAGGCATCTGAGTTGCCCCAACTTTATCTGCAAGATCCAAACTTCGCCACCACCTATCAGCTCTTGGGTACAGGCGTGAATTACACCACCAATAGATCTCAACCCTGACTGCATTGAACAAGCATCCACTGACCAGATAGTGGACACATAGGTCAAGGGCACTCTCCAGTAGAGGATCCAACTTTACCGAGTTGTCAAGGTAGGGCAACTCCTACACCAAGGGAAGTGGCTCACCTGGGGAAAAATCCAGTAGAATTTTCCTCACCTACTGGGGGATCTCAACGCAATGGAGATCATTGCTTCCTAAGGGGGGAGGATTGATCTAGGTGGATATTGGTGGCCACCCACCTATTCCAACTGACTCCTCTTATCCATTTTTAGTTCAACACATTCTTTTGTACTTATTTGTAATTGTGCGTTCTACACTTTTGGGTTGTTTGAAGCCCTACACATCTTCTAGGTGGATACTAGTGGCCTCTCACCTAATCCAACTGGCTTATTTTGTATGTTTTCATGTCAGCACATCTTGTTGTACTTCCAGGTTCATTTTGGGGCCCTAAACAGTGTTTTTTTTGGCTTGCCACAGTCAAGCTCTAGACAGATTCAAAGTTTGATGGCGTAATGTCTAAAATACCTTTCCAACGAGCTATCACATGCCTAAAACAGAGGTCGTATGAAAAATTTATGACCCTGGGAAGTTGAGGTACCAGCTTACCCATAGGGGCCTACATGACTTTTGGCGTTTCACCTCTTAGGGTTAGGTTTTTGGATGTCTAGGGTTTTGGAATTCATGAGTAATATCAAAAAGGCCTCTAGAGCCTCATTGTAATCATTTTGATCAGACGTATGTGCGTAGCAGCTACATCTCTTCTCATAGATAGCTACCACCATTCGAGAAAGTGTTTTAGTTCTATAGTTTTACAATTTCAGCCTATTTCATTTATTCAATAGAAGATATCGTTCATTGGATATCTATGTTGTTCTTCATAGCTCTGTGTTTATTGTATTCAGTCTGTTAATCAGTTCGTTCCGCTTCTAAATCCGGATCAAGCAAGCTAAGACTGTGGTCCCTAATTGCAACAGTAAATGATAACGTATATCAGCAACAAAATGACAAATGACAGCTGCAAAATAAAGTTTCTCAAAGCTTAGTGAAAGGTACAAGAGAGAAGCTAGAAAATTGACTAGTTTAGCTCAAGAAGATAACATAAAAATTTAGCAACAATGTATGGTTGTTGTAAAAAGGTTCCGCAGAAGTAATTATCAGCCTTATGGCTGTAACAAACAAGTTATTACAACAAATAAATCAACCGTTAAAACTTGCCAACAATCCACCCAAAAATTTGCTAGCCTTAGTATATTAATGTGGCAAACTTTTAACAACTTTCAATGGTTGAGTAGTGAGTTATTAATGAAAATGTATTAGGGTTTCTGAATCCCAAATGGTTGTAGATGAAATTTTATAACATCAACAAGAAATACTTAGCAACTTGAGATGCCCTAGTGGCTCAACCAAACGTATAAAGAATATAATTGATTCCAAATTAGACAATCTCAAAAGAATGATTTTTCATGTTTATCGAGGCAAGTATTTTATATCTCCAATGTAAAATTCAGAAATTAGTGCCTTTAATATTTGGGTGAATGGAGTCTTTAAACACAAGTTGGATCAACAAGATCCCTAGGGGTGTAAATCCTCTTACTCCCTAGGGTATGCTAATCAAACTAGGGTAAAATATAGGAGGGTATACACACTCGTATTCATCCTAGCAACCCTTTCAAAATGACTTGTAAACTTAGCAAATTAGATGAAGCTTAGTGGAGGGTCTATGCAACATACTCCTCCTTAGGTTTCAAACAACAATAACCAAGAAAGAGCAAGAAATATCTAACAAATGTAGATTTTTCCTTACCAATCCCAAGAAAGAGAGATAGATCAAACCCTAGTTCACCAAGCAAATTACCATCCAATAACAAGAAAGCAAGCCTCCAAGAGGTGTGCACCACCTTATATCATTCATTCATCAAGAGATGCACAAAAAATTATTTGCAAGAGAGATAAACACCAAGAATCCTCAAGTACCTCTCACAATGGGAGAGTTATGTTGTCAAATGAGATTCACATGATCTCTATTTATACAAAATGTCTAAAAATAGTTTGTCCACTTAGTTGGGGTAAAACATAAGATAAGGGGTCAACAACTCGTATCATACCCCTTAAACCAAATAATAATATTTAATTGACACTTTTGCACATTAGAAACTCTACAAGAAGATGATGTCACCTCTTTATGTCAACGTTTTTGGCATATTTAACAAATCGTTGGAGTTGGGGATGGAACGTTTGGCCTCCAAAGGCCTTCTCCTCATGTGTTATAGCCTTTTCCCACAAGTCAATGTGCTCTCTCCATCAAATGATGGCAAGTGTCAATGAAAAATAACTCCATCACCACCAACCCTAGCCCTAGGTGACGTCAAGCCCCAAAGAGTGATGCTTTTCCCCTCCTAGACAATTCGTTTGGAATGTGAGGGCTTGGCCTTCTAGGCCTTCTTATCCCCATTTTGTGGGATAACTAAGGAGATCATGTCTCAAGGCCTTTAGGTTGTAGATATGGAGTGTCGAGAGACCACATGACCAATAATGTTCACTTGCACATATAGAAGCTCGCTCTATCACCACATTCTGATCCATTTGTAAGCATGTACACCACACCAGCTAGCTTCTGGAAAGCAGATGGGTCTTGCTCCATATGGTACAAGTCAGGTATTGTGGCAGGTAATCACTCTAATATTCAAGGGATTTAATCATGTTGTATTTGAGCTACTTTTGATTATAGAACGCCTTCTTGGATATTATGTTTTTTACCCTGTTCCACCTTGGTGAGTGTCATATATTTCTTAGTAAGTGGCCAACCTTTGGGGAAGGTTTGTGAATAGGGGTCCCTTGAGGGGTTATCATATAATTCTCGATCATACCTACCACCTTCCACTCATTACACTCCCATCATATTGTCTTCTTGTAGGCCCTTTGACTTTATTGACCCAAGACGGGTATGGACCTCATTTCATGGGAAGAAGGGGATAAAGGCCCAGAGGGATTATTGTTGGATAAAAATATAAAATCCCAAATATAGACCTTCCATATGCTTCTCCCAAGGATCCCCGAGAAATCAATGAAACACTTCACTGTAAGAAAAAGTGGACCTACAAAATAAATGATAGTAAATTCTTAAGGGGTTAGTTGGAGGATGGGAGGTCTCATCATGAGATAGCTTATCATGATCATGAGTATTTACCAGTATGACATTACCATCGTCTAGTCACCAAGCCAAGGTAGTGGTTCTCAGTTACACAACTGAGAGAAATGGGGTCTCATTGCAAGCCAACCTTCTCATTTACGTGAAGTATTTGTGAATGACATTATCGTTATCTAGACACTAAGCCAGGACAGTGGCCTTCAACTTGTTCCTTAAAACATGAAATAAATATAAGAATGGAAAGAATATGGGCTTGGAAAAAGTGCATCACAAACGAAGGTGCCACACACCCTCTACAAAGGCACCCATAAATGAGACAATACGAGCCCTTGTATGCCATGAAACTCAACGACCTATGAAGTCTAAACCCTTTCCACCTCATCATCCACTACATAAATTTGAAAGGCCATCATTGGGAGCATCCCCTACATGAGGGATTTGGTCTACCCAATAGGACTTTTATGACACCCTTCCCATACTTAAACTTGGTCAATTGTATAGGGTTTTTGAGCAATTGTTTAATTTGATGAGGTAGTTTTGATGCACATGTTTAGGTGCCTTTCTTATTGGATGTGTTTTACACTTATCATGATATCTTTGACTTTAGATCTTTGGAGGGCGTACCCTTTTGTTTTGTAGGACCTTGCTTTGTGGCCATTTTTGAGAAAACAAGCCTAGCTTGGGCTTCCATAGGGCAAGAAGCTCGTTATCACACAATATGTACTTTCCCAAAGCCCAAGGCAAGTAGATCTATATTGGCGTAACAAGGGAGTAATACTATCATTGTCACCTCAATAGGATACCCCTTTTGGTTTAGGAGAAAGATAAATCCACTCCAAGGAAGACATCCCAAGACCTAGTGGTTTGATGAAGGGAAAATGATAAGGTAAACCACCCCTCTCTCTAGGTCACTCAGATCATATTTGTGTCTTGAATGATGAAGCAAAAGGGTAAAATAAGGTGTACCTGCCCTTAACCAAGACAACAAGCAAACATTATGGCAGTTTACAAGCAACAAGTGATATTAATGCTTCAGAAAGACAATGAACTTGTAAGAAATAGTGTTAGTCAACACGTATGTGCAACATTTAAGACATATACAACAACATTGAATAAAATAATGGCAGTTGCAATATGATCTTCAAAAAAATGCCTTATAATGACAATGTAATGTAATACTTGAATACTTAGATGATAATGCTATGTCATATGCATATTCTGAATTGACTAGGATAGCAAATAAACTTAGATAGGCTGCTACATGATGGTTGTAACAATAATTATAATAGAAGAAGGTTGAAAGTTAGTAGTTATGGGTTAGTAGGTTAGGTTAGAAAGGTAGCAAGTGGAAGTTTAAGTTTTAAATAAATAAATAAATATTGGAAAGTTCTAACTTGGAATGTTCAGTTCGGTTATAAATAAATATTTAGTTAGGAAACAAGTAATTATGCTTAAAACTTTAATGCCATGTTCACACATTTTTTAAAGTTTAAATTTAATGGTTCCATGCATTTAATATTATTTTTACAAGATAAAATTTATTATAATAATAATTTATTTTATCGCCATTACTTTTCAAAATCTAAATGAAATTATGGTGCGGCCGTTTTAACTTGGAAAAGTTAGTTCGGTTATAAAGAAATATTTAGGTAGGGAACAAACAATTATGGTTAAAACTTTAATACCATGTTCACACTTTTTTTAGTTTAAATGTGTATTTTATATTATTATTTTAAAAGATAAAATTTATTATAATAATGATTTATTTTTAAAGGGTCAAGCAAGATTGAGATTGGTGTTTGAGATCCTACTACTTCTAGATTTGCACGTATGAATTTTAAGAAGGAAACCCATATTCTTAACCATTAAACCTGTTAGCACTCTGTAATTTTCCCAAGGTTGAGGAGGAAATCACCGAGGTAACATCAAACCACTTGGACTCCTGGATCTATCCCTCCAAGACTCAGAGAGGGCTCTCTGTGTCTAATATAGCTTTGTTTGATCGAAATTTTAGGCTAGTTATTACTGTACATAGGTTGGTTTTTTAAATGGTTTGGTTGGAAAAACAAGGGAAAAAACCATTGGGAAATGGAGTCAAGGTGGCCAATTTCAATCAAGGGTCGGTTATACATACAAAAAAACAGGGCAGGATAAGCACCTATGTTGGATTCTTGAGATTATTGGATGATGTGAAAGAAAAGGTGAGGAGAGAATATTATACCAGAGCAACTAATAATTCTAGAATTAATCCTCTAGCAGAAAACACATAAATTATCCAAATCCAGGAACATAGTGCACTTCAAAGAAAATTCTATCCTTCAGTCTTCAATTGAATAATTTAGATTGGAAACACATAAAATTATCACAGAGAAGGGAGAAACATAAACAAAGGCAAGTTCCACTTCACCAACATAAATGACACAGGAATCATGTCAATGTCTCAAATGTATTACTGAAATTTTGAAAAAAGGAGGCTATGTGAGCTCTGATACAAAACTAAATCATGGTCCCAACTGATCTACCCCTGATACTTCAAAATTAGAAGTATTTATAAATTATTTACGATGATCCTGTCATTAATGAGCAGGATTGAATTTAGGAAAATCTAAACCAATTCAATTTCGAATTACAAAGATATAGATATCATTGAGTTTCGTCCAGAGATCTGGCGCTATTTTGATGGGATCTGTGGGTGATATGTGCCTTTGAATCACTCTTTTTCCCATCTGTCTTTTGACTTTTTAGCCTCTTGAATTTCTGAAAAATAGGGTCTCGTAGAGTCTTCATTTCTCCCAATATAATATGTCTGTGTAAAAATGGGGGGAGGTTTTTGTATATGATCCTGTGCTGAACAAAATCTTTTGGTTTTTTCGAATTCATCTCTAGCTCTCCAAAACAGCCCCCACAAAAACATGACAAAAACATGAAAAAATGGAAGCTTGAAAAATAGGGCTTAGATATGGCTTCGATTCTCCCAACTTATGACACCTGTGTAAATTCCGGGAGAGGTTATTTTTCTTCAGCCCATGTTGAACAAAAACCTCTCTCGGATTTTCAAAATTCATTCCCGTTTGGACAAAATTTCTCTCAGAAACTAAATGGTAAAACTAGCGAAAAAACGGTTTTAATTTGGGGAAGGCAGTTTTGGAAGAGGAAAGTGGTATATCGGACCCCCCCTAGGGTGGTAAGTGGTAATA
>SNQJ01S0028061.1:114409-132518 GCA_010110895.2 Picea sitchensis | reverse complement strand
GAAATATTTAGGTAGGGAACAAACAATTATGGTTAAAACTTTAATACCATGTTCACACTTTTTTTAGTTTAAATGTGTATTTTATATTATTATTTTAAAAGATAAAATTTATTATAATAATGATTTATTTTTAAAGGGTCAAGTAAGATTGAGATTGGTGTTTGAGATCCCACTATTTCTAGATTTGCGCCTATGAATTTTAAGAAGGAAACACATGTTCTTAACCATTAAACCTGTTAGCACTCTGTAATTTTCCCAAGGTTGGGGAGGCAATCAGTGAGGTAACATCAAACCACTTAGAGTCCTGGATCTAGCCCTCCAAGACTCAGAGAGGGCTCTCTCTGTCTGATATAGCTTTGTTTTATGGGAATTTTAGGATAATTATTATTGTACATAGGTTGGTTTTTTAAATGATTTAGTTGGAAAAACAAGGGAAAAAACCATTGGGTAATGGAGTCAAAGTGGACAATTTCAATCAAGGGTTGGTTATACATACAACATAACAGGGCAGGATAAGCACCTATGTTGGATTCTTCAGATTATTGGATGATGTGAAAAAAAATGTGAGGAGAGACTATTGTACTAGAGCAACTAATAATTCTGGAACTAATCCTCTAGCAGAAAACACATAAATTATCCAAATCCAGGAACATAGTGCACTTCAAAGAAAATTCTGTCCTTCAGTCTTCAATTGAATAATTCAGATTGGAAAGACATAAAATTATCACAGAGAAGGGAGAAACATGAACAAAGGCAAGTTTCACTTCACCAACATAAATGACACAGGAATCATGTCAATGTCTCAACTGTATTACTGAAATTTTGAAAAAAAGAGGCTATGTGAGCTCTGATACAAAATTAAATCATGGTCCCAACTGATCCACCCCTGATACTTCAAAATTAGAAGTATTTATAAATTATTTACGATGATCCTGTCATTAATAAGCAGGATTGAATTTAGAAAAATCTAAACCAATTCGATTTTGAATTACAAAGATATAGATATCATTGAGCTTCATCCAGAGATCTGGCACTATTTTGATGGGATCTGTGGGTGATATGTGCCTTTGAATCACTCTTTTTCCCATCTGTCTTTTGACTTTTCAGCCTCTTGAATTTCTGAAAAATAGGGTCCCGTAGAGTCTTCATTTCTCCCAATATAATATGTTTGTGTAAAAACAGGGGGAGGTTTTTTTATATGAGCCTGTGCTAAACAAAATCTTTTAGTTTTTTCGAATTCATCTCCAGCTCTCCAAAACAGCGCCCACAAAAACATGACCAAAACAGAAAAAAATGGAAGCTTGAAAAATAGGGCTTAGATATGGCTTCGATTCTCCCAACTTATGACACCTGTGTAAATTCCAGGAGAGGTTATTTTTCTTCATCCCGTGTTGAACAAAAATATCTCTCGGATTTTCAAAATTCATTCCTGTTTGGATGAAATTTCTCTCGGAAACTAACTGGTAAAACTGGCGAAAAAACGGTTTTAATTTGGGGAAGGCGGTTTTGGAAGAGGACAGTGTTATATCGGACCCCCCTAGGGTGGTAAGTGGTAATATGAGGGGGGGGTCTGAGTTCACCATATGGTGACATGTGTCCCTTGGTAAACCACTTACTCAGACCCCCCCTTTGTTAAAGTTAGGATAGTCGGGGGGTCCGAGTAACATTAAAGACGTCGATTAAATTTTGGGATGTGTGCATAAGTTAGTTGCATGTTTTTATTTTTTTATTTTATTTGTTTTGTTTATTATGTTTATTTGTTTTATTTATTATGTTTTTTGTTTTACGTGTTTCATTTTTTGTTTTTTTATTATTTTGTTTATGTTTTATTTTATTTTGTTTTATTATTTACTAAGTGTTTTAATTTTGTTTTTGTTTTTATTTGTATTATTTAAGTTTTATATATGTTTTTTGATGTTTTGATTATATAGTTTTGTTTTTATTATGTTTCTATTTTTGTTTTAAGCTTAATTTTTATTTATTCAAAATTTTAATTGTTTTATGTTTTATATTTTTAAATTGTTTTTTAGTTTAATGTTTTATCCTCACCTAATTACTAACCTAATTGCTAACTTAATAAGACTAACCTTAATTACTAATTATTAATTAATTATTAATTAATTTATTATTAACAAGACTAACCTAGTTTATTAATCTAACTACACTAATTTAAATAACAGTAACATTATTATGCTAATTAGTGTTAAAAAATGCCAGTAACAATTTATTATTAACCTAATGTATTTTATCCTAAGCTTGTTTATTCATGTAGGGATGAAAAATGGCAGGGGTGAAGAAATGAAGGGCGAGGGAAAGAAAGGTGCAGCAGGGTGATGAAGGATCAGGCGAAATGGATGAAGGGAGAAGTGAAATCAACCGAGCCCAACAAACCAGATATCTTCATCATGAGAGAAAATTCCAAACAGATAGTTGAAGAAACAAATCACCTATGATTATAGGACCCCAACATAGGCTCCACCTGGGGATGAAAACTCTTTCGGGAGGTGACAAGAACCAGTGAACTCTGAACATGCAGGCCAATGATTTACTCATTGGGATGATCCCAAAACTTTATTCTGCAACCTATACCTGTTCTAATCTCTCAACTAAAACCAAATCAAACTGAAATCTGAACTTGAAATGCACACTAAATTGGAAACTGTACTGCAAATTGAAACTAAAAAAATTGTTGAAAGGAATGCTCAGAGAGTTGAGCTTATTTGCACATTGCTACCTACCCTATACTGTTGAAAATCATGTTGGATCAAATAATACAAAAATGGCAATGAATCCAGTCAAGTAGTTTTTGAAAAAAGTGGATTTCTTAACTGCTTATGAGGACAATCAACATGACAGATTGACCCTTTGTCCATAGATTCAAAATTGCAAAGTGTAATGGCCACTGCTGAAAATATGATTGGTCTTTTATGCTGAAAAAATATTCCATGTAGTCATCTATGGAATCTGGAAAGACATGACCGGTTTCTTGATTTTCAACAAATTTATGGTCATAATTGGGTATGACACATATGATTTTTACATCGTTATACAATTCATAATGTGACTGCAGATTTTCTGATGCACTTTGAAATGAAACTCTCATTGAAACAGACCATGAAAGAGACTGCCTAATCATGTCTATATCATAACCTCTTTTAAGTTCATAGCTTTCTAATGAACCATGACTTTGACAACACAAGTCATTGAATATATCAACTATTGGGTCTTGTAGGTATTGATATTTTGTTGCATTGGTTCCAATGAAACTTCTTGATTTTCTATGCGTTTATCATTTAGCGCATACTTAAGATTCTTCTTCAAAAACTGAAATGAATTAAAGCTTAATGGTACAGAGTTATTTTGTATTAACTCATATTTTGTCTTAGGCTCTAAGCTTTCATCTAGAAATTGAAAATCAATGTAGCTCAAGGGATGCAATTCTAGGTCTAGAACAACTTCCATATCATCAATGACATCTTCAACTGAGTGATCAGAACATTCTTCATATTTACTATTGAAAACTTGTTTATAATTTTCTCTCAGAATTTGAAATGAAGAGAAACATAAAGGCATAGATCTTTCACTTACTCTAATATTTGTTGCATTTTCCTCCTTGCTGTAATAATCAATATGCACAGGCTGATTGTCATATTTGAGTTGTAACTGATCTTCTTCCTGCCAACAATATGTTGCTGATGGTTTTGAAGAATTCACCTTGGTGTAATCCTCATCATAGTTATCATACTTGGGTAGATCATCCTTGAAATAAATGTCATCAAACATACACATCATATCAATTGATTGCTCATCTACAAGATAATTTGGATTTTCATCTGTGTCCATGTTGTGAATTGAATACATGAAATTATCATTTTCCAATCCATGATACCAAGGGTGAGTTGCAAAGTGTTTGGGAACAATGACCCTTTCTTTCTTTGTAAACAATGGAACATGATGCCTTTGAACATCAAGTTAATTTCCCATGATGACTTTTTGCATCATTTCTTTCATTATGTTGGCCAGAATGTCCAGTTTAGCTTTTGAATATTTCAGCTGCTCCTTTGTTATTTTCTCCCTTTCTTTTTCCTTCAACCATGACCTTTTGATCAACAAATTAGCTTCCACACTAATTGAACTGTCCTGCCTATCCTTGAGTGTAGTAGTGTTTCTTTCTTGTAGTTTAAATGCCATCTCCAGATCAAAGGCATCTGGGTAGTGTAAAAGAGCTAAACCAAGAGGTGGTCTTATATCAACAGACATGGAATTGTAAACTTGATTGAATCTGGATGAAAATTTTTGCATTGTTTCTCCTGGCTGCATTTTCAAATGATCATACTCTTCTATAATGAAGAAAATATTTCTCTTGATCTCCCATTTATTAAGGAAAACTTTTACAGACTGCTGAAGATTGGGAATGCTTGAAGCTAACAAAATTTTGAACCATTATTTAGATCTACCTTGCAAAGATAAAACAAAAAGTCTAATGCAGACATCATCTTCCTCAACCTAAAAAATGTCAAGATAATTTTCAAAACCTTGTATGTGTTTTTCAGATGTGATATTACCATGTTCTCCATCAAATCCAGGAAAATGTTTGTAATAATTGGCAAGGAAATCATGGAGTATAGGGGGTAAGATAAGAGGCTTGTATCTATCTGAAATATTTACAGGTGTAGGAGTATTTACAAGAGATGTAAAACTAGGCTTGATCTCTTGAGGTTCCTCAGGTTGAATTTGGTCAACATGGGTTTCAACAATATGGTCTTGGCCAAATTCAAAAAAAGAGAGGAAATAATTAAAAATAAAACCTATTATATCTTGGATGAAATTCTAACTTGCATACCTGATCTTTTTAGATTGTTTTGTCATTGTTTCAGGTTCTTCCTCCAGTGGAGTCTTTGAATTGGAACTGATCTGGAGCTGATTGGAGTTGCCAGGTGGATGATTTAGCCTTCTTGTGTCTGATCATTGTCCACCATCAGTAACCAGATTTGGAACTTGATATGCTTTCTGAGGAATATTCCCTAGTATGGTCGCCACTTTGTTAGCACTCTGTAATTTTCCCAAGGTTGAGGAGGCAATCACTGAGGTAACATCAAACCACTTGGAGTCCTAGATCTAGCCCTCCAAGACTCAAAGAGGGCGCTCTCTATCTGATACAGATTTGTTTGATGGCAATTTTAGGCTAGTTATTACTGTACAAAGGTTGCTTTTTTAAATGGTTTGGTTGGAAGAACAAGGGAAAAAACCATTGGGCAATGGAGTCAAAGAATCCAATTTCAATCAAGGGTCGGTTATACAGACAACACAACATGGCAGGATAAACACCTATGTTGGATTTTTGAGATTATTAGATGATGTGAAAGAAAAGGTGAGGAGAGAATATCGTACCAGAGCAACTAAGAATTCTGGAACTAATCCTCTAGCAGAAAACACATAAATTATCCAAAGACAGGAATTGAGTGCACTTCAAAGCAAATTCTGTCCTTCAATATTCAATTGAATAATTCAAATTGGAAATACATAAAATTATCACAGAGAAGGGAGAAACATAAACAAAGGAAGAATGCACTTCCCCAACATAAATGACACATGAATCTTATCAATGTCTCCACTGTATTACTGAAATTTTGAAAAAAGGAGGCTCTGTGAGCTCTGATACAAAATTAAATCATGGTCCCAACTGATCCACCCTTGATACTTCGAAATTAGAAGTATTTATAAATTATTTACGATGATCCCGTCATTAATGAGCAGGATTGAATTTAGGAAAATCTAAACCAATTCGATTTCGAATTACAAATATATAGAGATAATTGAGATTCATTTAGAGATCCAACATTGTTTTGATGCGCTCTGTGGGTGATCTGTGCCTTTGAATCCACTCTTTTTACCATCTTTCTTTTGACTTTTCTGCCTCCTGAATTTATGGAAAATAAGGTCTTGTGGAGTCTTCATTTCTCCCAATATGAGATGTCTGTGTAAAAACGGGGGGAGGTTTTTATATATGAGCCTGTGTTGAACAAAAACCTCTTTTGGTTTTTTTGAATTTCATCTCCAACTCTCCAAAACAACCCCTGCAAAAACATGACCAAAACATGGCTCAAAGATGGCTTCAATTCTCCCAACTACTGACACCTGTGTAAATTCTCGGAGAGGTTATTTTTATTCAGCCCGTGCTGAACAAAAAACTCCCTCGTATTTTCAAAATTCATTCTCATTTTTCCAGAATCGATCTCGGAAACAGACTGGTAAAACTGGAGAAAAAATGGTTTTAATTTGGGGAAGGCGGTTTTGGAAGAGGAAAGTGGCATATCGGACCCCCCCTGGGGTGGTAAGTGGTAATAGGAGGGGGGGGGTCCGAGTTCACCATATGGTGACATGTGTGCCTTGGTAAACCACTTAATCAACCCCCCCCCCCCCCCCCTTGTTAAAGTTAGGATGGTTGGGGGGGGGTCCGAGTAACATTACGGATGTCGATTAAATTTTGGGATGTGTGCGTAAGTTAGTTGCATGTTTTTTATTTTTTTATTTTATTTGTTTTGTTTATTATGTTTTTTTGTTTTATTTATTATGTTTTTTATTTTAGGTGTTTCATTTTTATTTTGTTTTTTGTTTTTTTTATTATTTTGTTTTGTTTTATTATTTATTAAGTGTTTTAATTTCGTTTTTGTTTTTATTTGTATTATTTAAGTTTTTATATGTTTTTTTAATGTTTTAATTATATAGTTTTGTTTTTATTTTTGTTTTAAGTTTAATTTTTATTTATTCAAAATTTTAATTGTTTTATTATCAAATGTGCTTTTATTATGTTTTATTATTATATTTTTATTTATTCAAAATTTTAATTGTTTTATTATCAAATGTGCTTTTATTATGTTTTATACTTTTAAATTGTTTTTTAGTTTAATGTTTTATCCTAACCCGCTAGATGGGGTGACACAATGCACAACACCGCCACCTGGCATAGTGCCCAACCTCATATTAAATGTGGTAGGACGCTCCCCATATACTCAACATTAACGATGGGAGCAGGCCATTACCGCCAACCTCCTGACAAGCGACCTCTCCCTCGCGGGAAAGGGCCGGATCTACAAGCATTTACTATGGAAGAGTTAATGGGCAGCTTTGTCTTGCCATCACACAAGCCGGTGAAAGCGAGGAGTCATGGTCACATTCAACTCATTCTTTCTCTACATATTTCTGCCTTTTGTGAGCTCTGGTGCATTTTTATCTGCATCTTTCTGCCATTTGTGAGCTCTAGTGCGTTTGAGATCCCCTCCTTCACTACGATGCCTAGGGAGTGAGGTAAACCTTGATGTGGTTTGGCTTGGTATACCCACACTGCTCAGTGACAGAGGAGACAAGAATTGGAAAAAGCTCTCTCGCTCGCCAGCTCCATTCTGTGTCAGAGAGCAAAGGCGACCAGTCTCTCACCCCGGACTTATGCAGAAGAGTTTGCGATGGAGGAGAGTGCTCAGACCCCTCCAGAGAAATTCCCACTCTCTGAACTAGGTAATTGGAACCCCACAAGCACTATGCGAGAAGAAAATACTCTGAATGCCCTTGAAACTCAAGCAAGGAGCAACATGATGGGAGGGATTTGTGATGAATTCCTAACCTTTTATGTCAAGGAAGTGTCTTACATGGAAAACACTCTGACTTCCCTTGAAAATCAAACAAGAAGCAACATGAGGGGGGGGGCTCTATGAGGAACTCCCAACTTGTTATATTGAGGAAGTTCCTTACACGGATTTGGTTTCGCAGAGAACCATCGTGGAAATTGAGCGCCATGAAGACATAATAGCCATGGACAAGGGTGTGGGAAACACAGGTACAGAGGCGGTTAATCCAAGTGAGGAAATGACAATGGGGATGAAGGCCACTCTGGGAGAGGGTGACAAAACCCCAGCGCCACCTTCCACACGAGCCATGCATGGATATACTGGTGCCCCACCACCCATCCTCCAGGCAACACACTTGAATTTGGTGTTCGAACTATGAGGACAGATGGTTGACCAGGAGCATAGGGCCCTCCTAATGGGACAGCGGTTGGATATGATTTTTGACACGTACTCTAATTCCCCGGCGAATAAAAAATGTCCAACATGCGCCTAACCATTTGTAATGTAGGCCAGAGAAGTGTGGCAGGAGAACGAGGATGACAGGCCATCGGGCATTTGATTTAGTCAATTTTAGTCTGTTTTTCTCTGTTACTTCTAGCCATGTTGGGGCTCCCTTTTGCTATGGTTTTTACATTTCAGGCTTATAAAAAATCTCTTTGTAATGCCTTAAACAATCTTAAGACAATGCATGGCCATCTTCCTTAGTTTCCTTCAGGCAGGACAGATGGCAGAACGATCTCTCTTTTTTTTCTACCTAGAAGAAACTTATGCGCCCCAAGTTGTGCTGGTTTTCGGTCAAATGGCGACACACTTGGTGGTTGTAGCACCATTGTATCTTTTTGTTAATATAATATAGCATGCAACACCCTTTTTTACTTAAAAAAATGTTTTATCCTAACCTAATTACTAACTTAATAAGACTAACCTTAATTATTAATTATTAATTAATTTATTATTAACAAGACTAACCTAGTTTATTAATCTAACTACACTAATTTAATTAACATTAAAATTATTATGCTAATTAGTGTTAAAAAATGCCACTAACCAATTATTAACAACCTAATGTTTTTTATCCTAAGCTTGTTTATTCATGTAGGGATGAAAAATGGTGGGGGGGTGAAGAAATGAAGGGCGAGTGAAAGAAAGGTGCAACAGGGTGATGAAGGATCGAGCGAAATGAATGAAGGGAGAAGTGAAATCAACCGATACTAGCAAACCAAATATCTTCATCATGAGAGAAAATGCCAAATAGATAGTTGAAGAAACAAATCACCTATGATTATAGGACCCCAACAAAACCCACTCAAGTGTCTTAAGTAACAAAGTTACCATATGTATATTTGTTGTATTAAGTAATATATACTTCCCTTAATAGTATATATAAATAAATAAATGTAGCCATACACATTTCACACATTTCTTATCTGAATATTTTTATAATACCTTTAAGTTGTTAATATTTCTTTGTAAATGTTGAAAACAAGTTTTAGAAAATGTGTGAAATTGTGAATGATACAAGTAAAGAAGTGTTTATATAGGGATAATCTCTAGTGTTTGAATTATATAAGGATAATTTCTATTGTTATGAATTATATAGGGATAATCTCTAGTTATTGAATTATATTGTTGTATTGATGTTTTATTAGTAGAAGTATAGATATGAATGATATGAGAATATAAAAAAAATTGAAGAATTTTTAGTATAATTTTTTAATTTAATTTAGTTATTAATGTTCATTTAGGGATAAAGTTGATTTATGATATTAAACATTATGTAAAGATGATAAGGAGAACAATAAATAAGTTCAATAAACAAGTCAGGGAACAATAAAGAAGTTCATGAAGGAGGAGGTTACATAGCCAAAACATGTTTCTCTAGAGAACCACTTCTATCATTCGAGGCCCCAAAGAAATTTGTGATGGAAGTGAGGACATGGAAACCATTAGATATACAATACCTCACATGTCGATCATGTGAGCTTGGAAGTTGGTCATGGTTCTTCTTCTTACTAGTTTCAAAGGGATAGAAGTAAGGGGTAGTTAACCCAATGCAATGCATGTCAGTTTGGGGAACTGGCATGTGATGAGATGTTGATGAATGTACAAGAGGAAGAGGGAAAAAAATCCATGGCCCTCATAAAACATGATCATCTAGAGAGAATCAAGTTAATATCTAAAGAGACAAAAAAATTGTCCTCTAATCTCATAGTAGGAAGAAGATCAAAACACAAAGTGGTCCTTAGTCTAAGTCTTTAAGAAGAAAGTCTAGAAAATATGATGCTCCCAAGGAATACATAATTTGTCTCAGTGAAAATTTGTTGGGATCAAACTCTAAGCTAGGTAAGAGGGACTCTCAGTCTACAAGGCAATTGGAGTTTGTTGTACCATATGGGTTGAATGGACCGATCATTGCACTAGAGATACAAGATATGGGTAGTGATAAAGTTTGAGAAAAAACAATTCTCTAGGCTCAAACCATATGGACCGAAGGTAAGCTATATAGCTATTGGTACAAATAGCCTTATTTATCTTTCCCTTGGAGAGATTAGGAGCATTCACTAAAAAGCTATGCAAGGTTGGTCTCTCAATATTAAGGTCAATGAGGTGAAGCAATGAAGAGGCTCTCATATACCAACATGAAGTGATCCCATGCTCCACCTACTCCATAGAGGATTTGAGAGAAATATATGGATATCTAAGAAGACCAAAATATTAATTGTCCATTTGTCAAAGCACGTGTGTCATTATCACCATAAGAAAGATAACATAAGCAGTGATTGGAGTTGTGCTAGTTTTTGCAAGAATAACATCATGAGGCACTAACATATTGGAAAGGAGATATTTAGATAACATTGTGACAATCTCTCTCTCTATTTTGTTTTTATCTACTCCCTCAATGTATATGGTTCTCAAACTTCACACTCGTACAAGAGTGTAGGTGTGACTAATGATTAAAAAATGAAATCTTCCATCAAATATCCCAAAATTGGTATTAAAAACATTGATTTTTAAGAGTGGTGATAAATGCATGCCCTTTCTTAATTTAATATGCTATTAAAGTCGATTTAAAACATGGTACTTGTTATCCCCCACTTTCAGGGATAACGAGGAGATCATGACTTGAGGCCCACAGGTCCTAGACATGGAGTACCGAGAGCAGGATTGACTTCAACATGGTCTTGGAGGGCCCACCTTTTCTCTCTTCTAACATCCATATCATGTTAGCAACAACAACCTCCACCACCATCGGCTTGGTTTTGTGTTAGAGAGGGTTCTTGCTTCATGAGGTAATTAGTTCAGGTATCATGGTATGTGTCACTTTGATCGCCAAAACCATTGAATGTATGCATCTGATTCCTTTTATTTCTAACAACTGCTTGGATCTTACACTTGCCCACTTGACCATGTTTTGGGGATTGACATGGTGTCTTAGTAAGCCTTTGTCTGTTAGTTTTGGTTAGCCACTGGGGTTGTCTCTGAGAAGCCATTGTTCGCTCCCTTCACAGTTTCAATTTTCCATATTGTTTCTCGCTCACCTATCCCATTCCACTTTTCCGGGCACTGGGTTGACCTCTTTTAGGATTGCACCTTATCTAGTGGGAAGAAGGGGCTAAAGGCCCAGAAGGTAAAAACAAGCTGGTAAAATATTAAATCCTAAGAATAAAACCTCGAGATGCTTCACCCAGGGATCCCCGAGAAAGCAATAAAAGGCTTCTCAATAAGAAACAAGAGGAACCCTAAAAAATAATAAAGCAAGACCTAACCAGAGGATAGGGGGTCTCATCACAAGCCAACCTATTAGGTCCATGGCTACCTAGCAGTATGACATTGCCATTAGCTGGTTACCATACCAAGGCAATGACCTTTGGTTGCATGGCCAAGGGAAAGGGGGTCTCATCATGAGCCAACCTTCTCATTTCTGTGAAAGTAATTGTGGGTAACACTGTCACCACTAGTCACCACGCCAGGGAAGTGTCCCCTGATTATCTCTTGAGAAAAAAGAAATAAAAAATCAATAAAAAATGAAATAACAAAAAGAATAAAGGCATGAACGGGCTTGGAAAGAATTGCATCCATGACAGGTACAACTCCCCTTCTACAAAGGCACCCACAGGTAACTTCTTCCATCCTTGGCTTTCATTACACCCACCTGCTTGGACATCCCTTGACCACTTCATCCACTTACATGGCTTGGAAGGGGTATCTTCCAGGAACTTCCCTTATTCAGTGAACACTAGCCCAATAGGATGCCTTGCCCTTTTCCCAGACTTGTATAGTAGGTTTGTGTAATGTCTTTGAGCTATTGATTGATCTATTAGGGGTTTTATGCATATGTTTATTAATATTGATGATGAAATGTGTTTGACATTGCTATGATCCCTGTGACTGATGAGCCCATAGAGGGTGTAGCTTTTGATGTGCAGGACCATGCCCAATGGACAAGTACCATCTTGGACCGATACACATGGGGAGATGATCAGTTCAGACCTCCATGGGGATGAAGAGCCCATCAGGTGGATGCTAAGACCCCATCGGGGGGAGATACAGGATGGAGATGGATTTAGAGCATTGCAACAGAAGAGAAGAGGACGTTCCACCAGAGGCACCCCGACAAAGCTTGACCTAGGGGGGATGACCCTTTATAAGTGGAACGTTGGCCTTTGGAGGCCTAGTACATCACCATCTTGACCATGACATCACCCAACATCATGGACATTTGGGGTAGACAGACTAGGAAACAGTGGCACGTGTGGTAGGTTGGAGAAGCCCAGGGAGGGCTAACGTTTTTCTCTAGGACACCCCATCTACCCAAAAAGGGGCTAACGTCTCCCTTGGAGGGGCGTTTACTCTCTTTTCAGCTTGATTTATGATTTAGTTTTACAATTTAATGTAAAAACAATATGATTGATATTTTGGCCTTGTCGGCCTTTTACCTGACCTAAAATGTAAAATTAGGTCAATGTTTTGTATAAATGAGAGATTCTCACTCTCATTTTTTCATCATAACTCACTCACCACTTGGTGAGGTCTGAAATTTGTGCCCTATTCTAGGGTTTTGGCTAATTTAGTGAGGCAGACTTGAAGGAATATTTTTCTTGGCATTTTTGGCATTTCTCTTGAAGGAAGTTGTTACAACTAGGGTTATAAATTGTAAGTATTTTTCTACAAAACTTCTTGAATGAATGGTTGTAGTCTAATTTCTTACATATGTTTATGAATCTTTCTGAATCAAAACAATAGGTGACAAGCACACAAGTAGGTCCTTGTCTCATGTCCCCTGATAGAGAAAATTTTCAGCCATTGTTGGAGAAAGAAAGAGCCTAGCCGTAGCTACACTCCTATTTCTTCTTCCCTTTAGCTATCCATACCTTCACAAGCTTAGAATAAGGAGATGTCCTGAAGCCTAGGGCTTCTACACTTCAGGTCCGATTTTTCTAGGGTTTTCTAGTAGAGCCTTGTTGCTGCAACACTTTGTCTTATCAAACCCTCCTGTCTCAGTTTATCTTTTATGCTAGTCGTTTTTCCATCTAAGGAAGGAGGAGAGAGCATGAGGCCTTGTTTTAGCAAAACCGGAGTGAGCCTCTCTCCCCTAGGGTTTTTATTTTGAGGCCTTACGTTAGCAACAACTCAAAACTTCTCCCTCTAATCCTTAGTCTTTGTCTCCTTCAACTCCTGCGTCCTTCATTATTGACTCCATTACACCCTAAGGCACTAATCCTAAGACCTCAAGCGTTGAAGTAGAACATGATCCAAATACTCTCAAACACTTTGAATTGAAACCCTAACTACTAACCCTAGCATAAGAGCTAACCCTACTAACCCTAATTGTTGTCGTCATCTTATGCTACTACATCACTAGTGCAACCTCGTTTTGTTCATTAAGAAATTGGATAATGATTAAAGGCATTAATTGAATGAGTTACTATTTTATTGTATTGAATGCCAACGTTATTATAGCATATATTGAAGAAGTGACATTACTTTCATTGCCATATTTATAAACATTGACTTCGCCAATATTTATTGCCATAATTGCTTATATGTATTTTTCAGATATTCATATGAAGTACTAACCCACTGAAATTGCTTGCACATATCAGTTTGTTGTTGCTTTGTTCCAGGCAGGTACATTTCTTTGGGGGTTTTACTCCACTATTGGCTATTTAGCCGGGAATATCTGATTGGTGGTGACTTGTGAGGGGGGAAACATATTCTTGTATTATTATCCTTGAGCCTCCTCAAAACCCCAAGTCACCGAGGACGTCTCCCCTGGGCCTAACCTCTCTAAAAAGAAAGAACCATCCCATTTTGCTGACATTGGGTTGGATTGGTTCCTGTTACGCTAGTTTCTCTCTCTATCATATAGCCTTTTATCCTAGCTACAAACTGTACGATAACAATACTAAGAAAAAAAATCTCAAATATACATTTTAAAAACTACTTAAACCTTTTTCACTTTTATTAAACACTTTTAAAATCATTTTTAAAAACTTAAAACATTTAAGATAACTATTTTTATCAACCATGATTCCAATGAAAATAATTTATAAAGAGACATTTAAAGGAGGAAAAAAATCCAAGTGTATTCTTGGAGATTTGAAAGCCTATACAGTTGTCAATGTTGAGTTACTTGAAACTCTTACTAACATTAAAAAAAAATGTAAATAATATATGCTAACATAGGTATTGTTAAATTGTTTACATCCTTGAATTGTTTACATAGGTATTGTTAAACTCGGACTTTATAAGATATGGATATGCTTTGTTAAAGGTATTTTTTTGGAAAAAACAAAAATCAATGATTTTTTTAATTTTAATATTTCATTTTAGTAAAAATTGAAAATGAAATATCACTTTTATAATTTTTTAAGTGTTAGGTTAGCGTGGATTAATTATGGTTGATAATATGTTGTTATTGCACAAGTTGCAGGTTGGGAAAAGCCTGACCCAACCACCAAATAGAAAAAACTAAGGGAACACCTACCAACTGTCACCTTAGGCAGGTATTCTTGTCACTTTAAAGATGAAAGAAACACCTCAAGGGGGGAATCTCGGTGACCCTAGGGTGAAATGAGATGAAAAGTGGTATGATGGAAGTGTAGCCCCTATAGGTCAAGATACTAATCACAAAAATGCTTGGGAAAGAGTCTTGGTGGTAGCCAAAGGTTTCCAAGAGGTAAGAGTACCTATAAAGATTGATGTACTTGGCCGAGACACAAGAACACGCCAAGTATATGCGTATAATGTTAGGTGGACAAGAAAGATAATCTTGTTGTCCCTAATTGTAGAAGTAAACAATAATGTATATCAGCAAAAAAATGATAAATGATAGCTGCAAAATAAAGTTGCTCAAAGCTTAGTGAAAGGTACAAGAGACAAACTAGCAAATTGACTAGTTTAGCTCAAGAAGATAGCATAAAACTTTAGCAACAATGTAAGGTTTTTGTAAACAGGTTCTGCAGAAGTAATTATCAGCCTTATGGATGTAAGAAACAAGTTATTACATCAAATAAATCGACCGTCAAAACTTGCCAACAATCCACCCAAAAAGTTGCTAGCCTTAGTAGATTAATGTGGCAAACTTTTAACAACTTTCAATGGTTGAGTAGTGAGTTATTAATGATAATGTTTTAGGGTTTCTGAAGCCCTAATGGTTGTATATGAAATTTTATAACATCAGAAATACTTAGCAAATTGAGATTCCTAGTGGCTCAACCAAGTGCATAAAGCATAGAAGTGATTCCAAATTAGACAATCTCAAAATAATTATTTTTTACATTTACTGAGGCAAGTATTTTATATCTCTAATGAAAAATTCAGAAATTAGTGCCTTCATTATTTGGGTGAATGGAGTCTTTAAACACAAGTTGGACCAAGAATATCCCTAGGGGTGTAAATCCTCTTACTCCCTATGGTATGCTAATCAAACTAGGGTAAGAAGGGTATACACACTCGTATTCATCCTAACAACCCTTGCAAAATGATTTGTAAACTTAGAAAATTAGATGAATCTTAGTGGAGGGTCTATCCAACATACTCCTCCCAGGGTTTAAACCAACAATAACCAAGAAAGAGAAAGAAATAGCTAATAAATGTAGATTTTTCCTTACCAATCCCAAGAAAGAAAGAGAGACCAAACCCTAGTTCACCAAGCAAATTACCATCCAATAACAAGAAAGCAAGCCTCCAAGAGGTGTGGACCACCTTAACTCATCCATTCATTAAGAGATAAAAAAAAAATCATTTGCAATAGAAATAAACACCAAGAATCCTCAAGTATAGCAAAAATTTTAGTCAAGTACCTCTCACAATGGGAGAGTTATGTTCTAAAATGATATTCACATGATATCTATTTATACAAAATGTCTAAAACATAGTTTGTCCACTTAGTTAGGGTAAAACACAAGATAAGGGGTCAACAACTCTTATATTACCCCTAAAACCAAATAATAATATTTAATTTATACTTTTTCACATTAGAAACTCTAAAATAAGATGACGTCACCACTTTAGGGCAACATTTTTGGCATATTTAACAAATCGTTGGAGTTGGGGAGGGAATGTTTGGTGTCTAAAGGCCTTCTCCTCATGCATTATAGGATTTTCCCACAAGTCAACATGCTCTCTCCATCAGATGATTCCAAGTGTCAATGAAAATAAACTCCATCACCAACCCTAGCCCTAGGTGACGTCAAGACCCAAAGAGTGATGTTTTGCCCCTCCTAGGAAATTTGTTTGGAATGCGAGGGTTAGGCCTTCTAGACCTTGTTATCCCCATTTTGTGGGATAACTAAGGAGATCATGTCTCGAGGCCTTTAGGTTGTAGATATAGAGTGTCGAGATACACATGACCATTAGTGTCCAATTGCACATAAGGAAGCTCACTCTATCACCACATTTTGATCCATTTGTAAGCACATACACCACACCATCTAGCTTCTGGAAGGTAGATGGGTCTTTCTTCATGTAGTACGAGTCAGGTATTTTTTGGGTATGTGTTATATTCTTTGCACGAGTAGTAGTTTTGTGTGTTGCGCCAAACGCACAAAGGGGTTTGAGGGGAGGTGCAAGGGAAACACCCCCGATAATTTTTTTTTCCCTCAGGAAACATGTCACATATTTAGGTGGTTTTTTAGCACATGGTTTCTTTGCCGATGGTTTTCTATTTCCGGTTAAGGAATTAGGGTTGTTGACTAATTCATGGCATTGGGTTAGGGTTTTGGATGTCGTTGGATCCTATATGTATATTGTATTGTAAACAATGTATCACTATGAATGAATATAGAATATGTTGGTTTTTTCGGTTTGGGTTTCCAGGGGAAAAATCTCCATGTAATGATTGTATTTTCCATTGTACCTTTTCTATTCTTTTACTGAAAATATGTTTGCAGTAAGTATTGTACAAGGTTAAAATATATATGTGGTATCAGAGCTTTATTGGCTTTAGGGGGACGCTTTTGTGGTCAAGGGTTTTCTTCAGGACTGTGATAAGCCTTGTTACAGTGGGAAATCTATGGCATTGATTTTTTAGGTGAAAAGAAATGGAAAGAAATTCGAAGATGGAGATAGAGAAGTTTAATGGGAAAAGTTTTGAGCTGTGGAAGCTCAAGATGGAAGATCTATTGGTGGACAGATATCAATGGATCATGGTAGATCCATGTACTGCACCTATAGGAACTTCAACAGATGACTAGAAAAAGTTGGATCGAAAGGCAAAGAGCACAATCCGACTATGTCTCTCTGATTCAGTATTACTGAATGTGTCAGAGGAAGCTACAACCAAGGATGTATGGGAAAAGTTGGGGAAGTTGTATCAGTCTAAGTCCCTAGTAAATAAAATATTCTTGAGAAATAATTTTTATAACCTAAGTATGAGAGATGGAGACTCGGTGGAAGAGCATTTGAACGCCTTCAATACTATGGTAAGTCAATTAGTATCTGTTGAGATTAAAATTTTAGATGAAGATAAATGTATCAGTTTATTGTGTTCTTTACCAGACTCGTGGGATAGTCTGGTTGTAGCCATAGGTAGTAATACAACTGCGTTGAATTTTGATGAATTAGTCTCATCCTTGTTGTCGAAGGAGATGAGACGAAATAATATGGAAGGATGGAGCACAAACGCATTATTTGCAAGAGGAGGTTCCTAGGAAAGAAATTGATCTAAGTTCTCAAGTGGGAGATCTAATTCTAAGGGTAGATCTAAATCTCCTGGAAAGTTTGTAAAGGTATGTTGGAGATGTGGAAAAGAAGAGCACTACAAGAAGTAGTGTAGGTCCAAAGTTGAGAAAAAGAAGGGATCTGAAGAATCTCCTTCTACATAAGAAAAGACCTCCAAGGAAGAAGGAGGGTATGTGTACTTGGATTGTTCAAGCACACATGCAGATCACAAGGCATGGTTGGTTTACTTTGGTGCATCCTTTCATATGACTCCCCACAGGGAGTGGTTCTGTGAATATGAAAGGTATGATGGAGGTAAT
>SNQJ01S0028061.1:85257-114399 GCA_010110895.2 Picea sitchensis | reverse complement strand
AAGGAAGCACTATTAGTGATGGGTGTAATAGTTCCATTGTTCCTGATATTGGAGTTGAAGAAGGAAGAACTCCTACAGTCTCTGGAGAAAAGGTTATGTTGTGGCATCAAAGACTGGGGCATATCGGAGAGAAGGGTCTTCGACTACTACACGGTAAAGGTATGGTTGAAAGTATGTCTAACTTCTCTCTGGATTTTGATTTCTGTGAACACTGTCTATATGGGAAGCAAAATTGGGTAAGATTCCCCTCTGGTGCAACGAGGGAAGAAGGAATTTTATAGCTAGTTCACAGTGATGTTTTTGGACCTGTGTCGGTCCCATCATTGGGAAAATTTGTGTACTATGTCTCATTTATAGATGACTTCTCGAGGAATACTTGGATATATTTCCTCAGGAAGAAATCTGAAGTCTTTGACAGGTTTAAATAGTTTAAGGCTCTTGTTGAGAATCAAACATAAAAAATAATTAAGGTGTTGATGATAGATAATGGTGAAGAGTTCTACAGGAATGAATTTGAAGAATTATGTAATAAGTGCAGTATAGAAAGGCAAAATGCTACTCCATACACACCTCAAAAGAATGGAGTTACAGAAAGGATGAACATGACATTGATGGAAAAATCAAGGTGCATGCTCAGTGGCATTGGGTTAGGGAAAGAATTATGGGCAGAGGCAGTGGGTACTGCATGTTACCTAGTCAACAAAACACCCTCATCAACATTGGATGACAAGAATCCACAAGAGGTATGGACTAGTAAGGAACCTTGTCTCACACATATCAAGGTATTTGGTTGTGATGCATATGTTCATGTTCCAAAGGAAAAAAAAAGTAAGCTAGATAAGAAGGATGAAAAGTGTATCTTTATTGGATATAAAGATGGTCTCAAAGTTTATAATCTTTGGAACCCAAAAACTAAGAAGGTAGTGTATAGTCGAGATGTGGTATTTAGAGAAATGAAGGTTGTTGTTAAACAGGAAGTCCTACCAAGTAAGGAAGAAACAAATAAAATAGATTTTGATTTAATGGATGATGAATCAGACTCTATAGAAGAACATGAATCAGAAGAAGAAGATCTTCATACTCTAGTATTGAGGAGTTTGGTTCGAGAAAGAAGGCTACCGGAAAGGTATACTCCATCTGATTTCTATTCAAATTTTACTTTGTCTATTACTGATAATGATCCTAGAAATTTCAGGGAGGCAGTGGATTCAGAGGATGGAAATCTCTGGAAAAGGGCCATGGATGAAGAAATGACATCTTTGGATAAGAATGAGGCTTGGGATCTAGTGGAGTTGCCAACTAGAATAAATCCCATTGGCAACAAATGGGTATTTAAGAAGAAGTTGAATGTAGAAGGAAAAGTGGATAAATACAAAGATCGGTTAGTAGAAAAGGGTTATTCCCAGGTTGAGGGATTTGATTTTGGTGAGATTTTTTCCCCTGTTGCCAAGTTAACCTTTATAAGATTTTTGTTATTTGTTTCTGTTGCATTTGATTTTGAAGTAGAACAGATGGATGTGAATACAACATTCCTACATCAGGATATGGAAGAAGAAATCTATATGAAGCAACCAGAAGGTTATGCTATGAATGGAAAGAAGAAAATGGTATGCGAGATGAAAAAGTCCCTGTATGGTTTAAAACAATCACCAAGGATGTGGTATCAAAAAATTGATACTTATATGCTGGGACTTGGCTTCATGAGAAGAAAATAGGATTATTGTGTGTATTTTAAATTAATTAGTGATCATTTGATTTATTTGGTCTTGTATGTGGATGACATGTTGCTGATAGGAAACAACAAGGAGATTATCCAAGATGTGAAAACGCAGTTGTCCTCTAAATTTGACATGAAGGATCTCGGTGCTTCAAATTTCATTTTGGGCATGGAAATTAAAAGAGATCAGAAAAAGAGGAAACTCTGGTTAAATTAGAGAAAATATGCCGAGACAATATTACAGAGGTTTAATATGCAGGAATGTAAACTGATCAAGGTTCCTATTCCTGTTGGGGTAAAGTTATATGTGGATCAGTGTCCCAAGACATAGGAAGAGGAGGAGGTCATGTCTCGTGTTCCATATGCGAGTGTAGTTGGCAGTTTGATGTATTCACTGGTCTGTACTAGACCGTACATTTCACATGTAGTGGTATTTTTGAGCAGGTACATGTCAAAACCAGGGAAGGAACATTGGACAACAGTAAAAAGGGTTTTCAAGTATTTGTGTGGCACTGCTAGCTATGGATTGTGCTACGAAGGAAGACCAGGATTGGTGTGGTGTATATACATGGATTTGTGGATGTAAACTATGATGGATATCTGGATCATCGGAGATCTACAAGTGGGTATGTGTTTAACCTATTTGGAGGAGCAATAAGTTGGATGAGAAAAAGATAGGTTGTAGTGGAACTTTCAACTACAAAAGCTGAATACGTGGCAACCACTCATGCAAGTAAGGAAGAAACATGGTTACAAAGATTGTGTTCAGGTATTGGGTTGGCACAACAAGTTGTAAGGATAGATTGTGACAGTCAGAGTGCAGTTTTTCTGGCGAAGAACCTGACTTATCATTCAAAGACAAAGCATATTGATATTCAATATCACTTTGTGAGAGACATGATTGAAGAAAATAAAGTATTGCTGATGAAAGTGGACACTTTGAAGAATGTTGCAGATTCTTTAACAAAATTTGTGATCACTGAGAAGTTCTCTTGGTGTAGAGGATCCATGGGCATTGCTGCCATGGATTGTTGACTATGTGACCCTGTAACCCCCTGTATGCAAAGAAAAAAAAAAGTGGGAGAGTGTTGGGTATGCGTTATATTCTTTTCACGAGTAGTAGTGTTTGTGTGTTGCATTGAGTGTGCAGGGGGGTTTGAGGGGGGGTGCAGGGGTAGCACCCCCGAGAAAAAAATTTCTACCTCAGGAAACGTGTCACATATTTAGGTGGTTTTTCGGCACATGGTTTCTTTTCCGATGGTTTTCTATTTCCGGTTAAGGAATTAGGGTTGTTGACTAATCCAGGTCATTGGGTTAGGGTTTTGGATGCTGCTGGCTCCTATATGTATATTGTATTGTAAACAATGTATCGCTATGAATGAATATAGAACATGCTGGTTTTCTCGGTTTGGGTTTCCAAGGGAAAAATATATGTGTAATGTTTGTATTTTCCATTGTACCATTTCTGTTCTTTTACTAAAAATCTATTTGTAGTAAATATTGTACAAGGTTAAAATCTATAGTATTGTGATAGGTAATTGCCCTAATATTCAAGGAATTTAAGCATGTTTTATTTGAAATACTTTTGATTATAGAACACATGTTTGGATATTATGCTTTTGACCCTGTTTCACCTTGGTGAGTGTCATATATTTCCTAGTAAGTGGTGAACATTTGGGGAAGGTTTGTGACTGGGGGTCTCTTGAGGGGTTATCATATCATTCCCGATCATACTTACCACCTTCTTCTCATTGCACTCCCATCATATTGTCTTCTTCTATGCCCTTAAGGATTTTACTGACCCAAGAAGGGTATGCACCTCATTTCATGGGAAGAAGGGGCTAAAGGCCCAGAGAGATTGTTGTTGGCTAAAAATATAAAATCCTAAATATAGACCTTCTAGATGCTTCACCCAAGGATCCATGAGAAAGAAATGAAACGCTTCTCTGTAAGAAAAGGGGGACCTACAAAATAAATGATAGTGAATTCTTAAGGGGTTAGTTGGAGGATGGGAGGTCTCATCATGAGCCAACCTATCATGATCATGAGTATTTACCAGTGAGACATTACCATCATTTGGTCACCAAGCCAAGGTAGTGGCTCTCAGTTACATAATTGAGATAAAGGGGGTCTCATCGTGAGACAACCTTCTCATTTCCATGAGGTATTTGTGAATGACATTGTCATTATCTAGACACCAAGACAGGACAATGGCCTTCAACTTGTTCCTTAAAACATGAAAGAAATATAAGAATGGAAAGAACATGGGCTTGGAAAAAGTGCATCACAAACGAAGTTGCCAGACACCCTCTACAAAGGCACCCATAAATGACACAATACGATCCCTTGTATGTCATGAAAATCATCGACCTATGAAGTCTAAACCCTTTCCACCTCATCATCCACTACATAAACTTGAAAGGAAATCCTTGGGAGCACCCCCTACTTGAGGGATTTGGTCTACCCAATAGGAATTTTATGACACCCCTCCCATACTTAAACTTGGTCAATTGTATAGGGTTTTTGAGAATTTGTTTAATTTGATGAGGTAGTTTTGATGTGCATGTTTAGGTGCCTTTCTTATTAGATGTGGTTTACACTTGTCCTGATATATTTGACTTGAGATCTTTGGAGGACATACCCTTTTATTTTGCAGGACCTTGCATGGTGGCTAGTTTTGGGAGAACAATCCTAGCTTGGGTTTCCATGGGGCAAGGAGCATGTTATCGCACAATATGTACTTTCCCAAAGCCCAAGGCAAGTAGAGATAGATTGGCATAACAAGGGGGTAATCCTATCATTTTCACCTCAATAGGATACCCCTTTTTGTTTAGGAGAAAGATAAATCTAGTCCAAGGGAGACGTCCCAAGACCTAGCGGTTTGATGAAGGGAAAAGGACAAGGTAAACCACCCCTCTCTCTAGGTCACTCAAATCGGATTTGTTTCTTGAAGGATGAAGCAAAAGGGTAAAATAAGGTGTACATGCCCTTAACCAAGAAAATAAGCAAACATTATGGCAGTTTACAAGAAACAAGTGATATTAATGCTTCAGAAAGACAATGAACTTGTAAGAAATAGTGCTAGTCAACAAGTATGTGAAACATTTAAGACATGTACAACAACATTGAATAAATTAATGTCAGCTGCAATATGCTCTTAAAAAAAAATGCCTTGAATGACAATGTAATGTAATACTTGAATACTTAGATGACAATTCTATGTCATATGCAGATTATGAATGGACTAGGATAGAAAATAAACTTAGATAGGTTGCTACAGGATGGTTGTAATAGTGATTATAACAACAACAGGTTAAAAGTTAGTATTTTTGGGTTAGTAGGTTAGGTTAGAAAGGTAGCAAGTGGAAGTTTAAGTTTGAAAGAAAGTGGATAGGTTTGTCAAGGAGATGGGACTGAAAACTAGTGCCTTCAAGAGGGTAATGGAGTCTAGGATGACAAATTTCTTTAAGGGCTGATAACAAATGATAATGAAGATTCAAGAAGGGAAAGAGGCTTGGAAGGAGTAAAACCTTAAGTCCCCCTAAGTTCTAAACCTTGGGAAGGAAGGTAGCTAGGGTGTAGGCTCTTCTAGCCCCTAGCATCTCCTTCTTCTTCAACTCTTCAGAATTAATTTTACTAAGCAACAACAATTAGTCACCACCACCAAGGTGCTAGCACTTTAGGGTCTTGGAGCTTAGAAAATTATTAGAACAACCTTGCAAATTTTAGCAAAAGAAAGCAAAGAAGTAGCACTTTATGTTCTTTACTTCTAACATTAATTAGGCATGCAATTTCATAATATTTATCATGAGCAAGTAAACCATACAATTAACCATTCAAATAGATGAAAAAATGCATATTTTACTTACTTTCACCAAGAATAATCATGCAAAAGAAGACTAGATTACCAAAATGCTCCACAAGATTTGATCTAATTGCAAGAAAAAGCCTCTAAGATAGACATGCCTCATTATTTCAGTCAAATTCTCCTCAAGAGGGAAAAAATTTCAGTCCTCTTGTCTCCAAGTTACAAGTTATGATGAAAAATGAATGTACTTTGTGTCTATTTATACAAAATTATGACCTTTAATTAAATTTTGGGGAAAAAACAGGGCCGACCCTGGGTAATTTACAACAAAAAATAATTTTTTACATAAATCCAAGATGAAACCCCAAGAAGGGTGATGTATTTCTCTTATAAGGTAATGTTGAGCCCCATCCGTGGGATGTTTAGCAAGAAAAGTGCAACACTAGGCCTCCAAAGGCCTCAAATCATGCCCACACGTGCCACAAGCCTCATCAATGCCTCCAAAATATCAAAACCCTAGCCCTGGGTGACATTTAGGGCTATAATGGTGATGCCTAGTGCCTCCAAGGGCTAATGTCTAGGTGGGAAATGCTGGGAACCCTCCATCTAGGCTTGTCAAAGTGCCTCCAAGGGCTAATGTCCAGGTGTGAAAAGCTGGGAACCCTCCATCTAGGCTTGTCAAAGTGCCTCCAAAGGCTACGAATTCCTTCTTCATGGTATAAGTCAACATTCTTTGTCATGCCCCTTGCATGGGGTCTCAACATCCATCTATGGGATCCAGGCCCTTATGAAGGTCCGAACTATCCATTTGCTCATGAATATTTGTCCACCGAGAAAGGTCCTGCAAAGACAACAAGTACGCCCTCCTGGGGTCCATGAGTCACAAGTATCATAGCAAGTAAATCACATCTAATAATCGAAGCACCCGAACATGTGCATCAAATTACCCCCCTAACCCAAACAAATTCTCCAAGACGCTATAGAACTTGCCAAATTTAGGTTTGGAGAGGGTCTCAAGATGTCCTATTGGGTGAATAACCCCCTAAGTCTAGGGTGTTTCCTAGTTGGAACAAATCCTAGTCATGTGTGTGTATGAGATGACACAGGGTATATCATTGGGCATGGGGTTCATATGATGCTAGGGACTGTAGAGTCTTAACTATGGGACCATTTGTGGAAGGTGAGATGCACCTTGCCATCAATGCAATTGTTTCCAAGCCCATTTCTTTTTATTCTCTTTTTATGCTTCAAGGAACTAGTTGAAGGCCATTGTCATGGCTTGGTGACCAGGTGTGACCGTTTCATTCACAAACACTTCACAGAAATGAGAAGGATGGCTCATGATGAGACCCCCTTTCTCTTAGTTATGAAACTAAGAGCCACTACCCTGGCTTGGTGACCAGATAATGGTAATGTCATACTACTACATGTTTATGATCATGATAGGTTGTCTCTTGATGAGACCTCCTATCCACCAACTAATCCCTTGAGTATTTTACTTTATCTTTGTGGGTCCCTTTTTTTTACTGAGAAGCGTTTCACTTTTTTGTAGAGGGTGAGTTGCACCTTATCATGGATACCATTGTTTCTTATCCCATTCAATGCATTTTATTCTTAGTCTTATTGCTTTTGGTAATTTTTGTTTTCAAGGGAAGGGCTAGGGGACACTGTCCTCGCTTGGTGACTAGAGGTGACCGTGTTACCCACAAGCATTTCATGGAGATGAGAAGGTTGGCTCGTGATGAGACCCCCTTTCTCTTGGCTATGACACCAAGATCCACTACCCTATTTTGGTGACCATATGGATGGTATTTTCATACTACTACATTCCCATGGTCCTAATAAGCCGACTCATGATGAGACCTCCCATCCACCAACTAGTACCTCGAGTTTTGATTTGTCTTATGGGTTCCCTATTCTTACTGAGAAGATTTTAATTTCTTTCTCGGGAATCCCTGGGAGAAGCATATCGAAGGTTTCATTTTGGATTTTAACTCTTACCATCTACTTTTACCCTCTGGGCCTTTAAACCCTTCTTCCCACAAGGCAAGGTACAACCCTTCCTACTGTGTCAAACCCAATGCACAAACCAAGGTGGGGGAAGATGAGAGGAATAATGATGGAAATTGGTAAGTATTGAGGGAATGGATGATGACCTTTCATAGACCCACCTAGTGGCAACTCATCCTAAAGGGGAATCAACTTACTAGGGAATTATGTTACCCTCCCATGTATGAACAAGTTAAATAGCATAATTTCCAAGCAAACATTATGAAATGAAGGAGAATTCAATGAAACATACTTAAGTGCTTCATTGATCAGAGTGACACATACCATGATACCCAAAATCATTACCTCATGGAGAAAGACTCACTTCTACTTCAGGACCACGTTGGTGGGATGGATACTGCTAATGCTGATAGATGGGATGTACTAAAGAAAAGATGGGCCCTCCAGGGCCATGCTCAAGTCATCCGAATCTCGATAGTCCATGTCTAGGACCTGTGGGCCTCGATACATGATCTCCTTAGTTATCCCTAGGATAGGGGATAACATCTGGATCCAACTCGGGGACATGTTCTCACCATAAAGAGCATGAGAACCTCAACATCTCTGGTATGACTTGTACATTCTATATCTAAAAAAATGTATCAGTAATCATCAGGGTGGTGATATCACCCCTCACTCATATATTATATGGTGAAATAAAACTAATCATGCATATATACATAATGAAATAATAGAAGATGAAACTACACTATACTAGCATGATATGCATACAATATATACAATGGATGAAAATTCCTAACTAACTTACCTGTACTTTGCCTATCATGCTGCTGGTGGGAAATAATGCTTGATGTGTATAGCATTCAAAGGTAGTTTCAAAGATTCTCCTTCAAGTGTTGTTAAGTTAAAAGAGTTTGTGCCTGCCTGACTCATGATTTTATAGGGACCTATCCATAATCCATCCAACTTCTTGTGCATACCAAGTTTCTCCCTTCTTTGATCCCATAACAATACTAAGTCCCCTTCCATGAAATCTCTTTATTTTTCTTTATGATTGAAGATGCTCTTAACTTTCTCTTGACTCTTTTCCATCTCACTTAAGGAAACCCTCATGGATTCATACAACTCTACCAATTATTCAATTCATCCTTGTATTACTTCCTCTTCTGTAGTGTACTGCTGAGTGAAACCAAGGATAAGGATTTGGAGATTCACAGGTAGTTTAGCTTCTAACCCATATACTATTTCAAATGGGGTTTTTCCTATTGAGGTCTTTGTTGTTATTCAATCCACCCAGAAGGCATACTTGATCTTGCTATCCCAGGCCTTCTTGTTTTCTCCCACAAACTTCTTAATGATATTCATGAGGTTTTTATTGCTTGATTCTTCCAAACCATTCCCTTGAGGGTAGTAGTTTGAAGAATGAGATAGAATGATGTCGTACTTAAAATAAAATTCTTCTAAGGAAAGGGAGCTAAAATCTTTGGCATTGTCAGTGGTGATTTTAGATGATACCCCAAATCTTGTTATGATTCTTTCTTCCAAAAAGTTCATGACCACCTCCTCAATAGCTTTATTTGTGGGAATATATTCTACCCACCTGGTAAAATAATCCGTGTTGGTCAAAATATATCGATAACCATTAATTGAATTATCTATAAACTCACTAATAAATCCTAGACCCCACTATTGAAAAGGTTCTTCTACCACCATGGGTTTCAAAGGTTGTGCATGGATTTTTTTGTTTACCCGCAAATTATTGACAAGGTTGGCATGAGCATACATATCGATAAGTATCAAAAAACAATGTTGGCCAATAATATCTGGCTTTCAAGATCTTGTGTGTAGTGGTACAGGCAGTGAAGTGCCCCCACAATACCCAGAGTGTAATTCCTTCAGTAATTTGTCAGCCTCATCTTTGTTCACACATCTAAGGAGAACTCTGTCTTGGTCCTTTCAACCAATACCATCCTCAGTTAAACAATACTTCATAGCTTTGAGTCTTAGAGATATTATTTCTTAATCTACTATATGGTCTGGGCATGATAAGTTCCTGAGGTAGTATATTATGTCAGAATACCACTCATGGTGTTCTAGTTCACTTACCACCACATTCACTTGTTCGTTTTATCCCATTTGTATAGCTTCTTCGTTTCTCTCAGTCAGTATTTGAGATAAACCTTGTCCCTTCACAATCTTGGTGGGTTTTATTTCTATGTCATATTCTTGGATCTTGGAAACCCACTTACCCTCGGTACCCATACAATCTTGTTGTGACAAGACATCCTTCACTGTTGGGTAAGGGACATAAGATGTAATATTGTTATAGCCCACATAGTTTCTAAAACTCTTGAGGAATTTCACCAAGGCATAAGCTTTATTTTCAGTAATTGAATAATTCATCTCAAAATGCCTAAGGAATTTACTCATGAACGCATTAGAATGTTCATGGTCATCAACATATTTTTGCAATAAGACACTCACAATAGTGTCTTGAGAAGCAAAAGATAATATCATGAAATCTCGTGAATAATTAGGACTAATTAGAACTGGGGTTTGGGAGATGGAATTTTTAATATCTTCAAAAGATTGAAGGGCTTTGTCATCCCATCTGAACGATATGTCCTTTTTAAGAAAGGCACTCATGGGTTTTATTATTTCGACAAAATTTGGGATAAATCTTCGAGTAAAGTTTATTTTTCTAAAGAATGATTGTAAGGATTTTTTTTTCACATGGGGGCATACATATTTGATATATTGGATTCTCTCTGGGTCTATAGAAATTCCTCCCTCTGAAACTATGTGTCCCAATAGCTTTCCCTTATCTATCCTGAAAATATACTTTTTAGGGTTCAAGGAAATACCTTATTTCCTACACCTTTCAAAAACAATTCTGAGGTGTGAGATGTGGTCTTTTCTCTCCTTTGACACAACCATGAGAACATCTTGGTAAATTTCTATAATTTTTTGAATAAGATCCCTAAAATCAAAGTCCATTACTCTTTGAAAGGTTGAACCTGCATTCATAAGGCCAAATGGAATTCTCAAATATATGAATGTTCCCCATGGTGTGGTAAATGTTGTTTTGAGTTAATCTTCTCTTTTGAGTAACACTTGATTGTATCTAGAAAATCCATCAAGCATGGACATCATGCCTGCCCCAGTGACCCTTTGTAGTAAGTTTTCCATATTCGGGAGGGGGTAATTGTCTTTCAAAGATAGTTGGTTAAGGTTTTAGAAATCAACACATAGACAAATGTCGCCACTCTTTTTTTGGACAACTACCAAATTAGATATCCATGATGAATATCTAATGGGGGATATGATACCAACATCTACCATCTTCTGAAGTTATTTTTGTATTTGTTTTTCCAATTTAGGGTTAATATGTCTTAGTTTTTGTCGGAAAGGTTTGGCTCCCTCTGCCAAAGGTATATCATGTTGGATGACATCACCTCTATAGGCCCTTAATTCATCATAAGTCCAAGCAAAGGTATCCTTAAATTCTCTAATGAGTTCAAGTATCTCACTTCTCTCTTTTTCTGTGGTACCCTCCCCTATCTTTACCATCCTTGAATCCATCTCGGTACCAATGTTGAATTCAAAGACTTTGTTTGTTTGTTGTTTTGTGTTTTTTCCTTTGTAAACATCGTGTCTATCAAAGAGTTGTTCTAAAGGAATGCACCCTTTTGGAAGAGTGTTATTTTTCAATTTTACTACATCGAGGCCCATGGAATCATCCATAAAGTTTACTTGTGAATTGGTGAATTCTATACTATTTTACATGAATCTAAGGATTTGATTATCATCTTCAAAGACTTGCCAATGTTCTAAGTTATCAGGGATCGATAGTCTAAATAGGACCTCCATTTTGCACAAGTTTTGGAGGGGACCCTCACAAGGTTGCGAAGTAGATGTTGAGACAGCCAAAGCATCTGCTACATAATTTTCCTCTCTGGGAACTGCTTTGATCGATACTACTTCAAAGGATTTCGTAAAAGACCTTGCAAAGTCTTGGTACCTTTTTAGTCTCTCATTCTTTGTGGTGATGTTTAGCAAGACTTGTGATACTATTAGGTATGAATCTCCTATAACCCTCAAGTGCATTATACCCATATCAATAGCCATGTTAAGACCTATAACCAAAGCCGTGTATTCAACAATGTTGTTCATGCAATGATATTCAAGTATATAGGAGTAGTAGAAATTTTCCTTAGAAGGGAAAATTAGAAAAATGCTTGCCCTTGAGCCAGAACTCGAATGAGAACCATCAAATTCTAAGGCCCATATTCCTTCGAGTGTTTTTCCAGGTTCATCCTCGAATTTTCCTCCTTGGAAAAACCAACTTTCTACCACATTATTAACACAAAGGAGTTGATCATTGGGTTCTTCATAAGCTTTAATGAGGCATCCTATGATGGGTTCCTTGTGAAGGGTAAAAAATCCTCCTTCGGGATGGGGTATAATAGCTTTGGATCCTTGGTCTTGGAAGCTTTCGGCTAGTTTTTCTACCAAGTATTTGCAAAGTAAAATCCCCCAACTACTTAATGTTTCTATTACTATTACATCGATCTTGAAGGAGACATTAGGGAAAGCATGGAAGGAAACACCCAATTCTTTGATAATACCTCATATAAAACCATATTGTATATTTGGTTGTGATATATTGACACCTAGTTGGTGCATAACTCTTTCAGTCATAATGTTTCTAGGATCATCTGCGTCAAAAATGAAATTATGGAGAAGGAAATCATTGATCTAGAGGGTAACCTAAAAAGGTGTGGGTTCACCGTATTTTGTTCCCATGCTTCCAACATGAAAGATAATGGGGGATTCTTCTTCAAAGTCATCTCCCTCAATGACTTATGAAGGTAAGTATACAATGTCTTCAACCTCAATATCTTGAAAGGTATGTTGAGGAGAATACAAATCTTCAGGGGCTCATTTTTTTGTGAAAATAAGGAGGCATCTTCCATTTTTTAAAAACATGTGCTCCATTTTCTAAGGAAAGTGTTCAGTTCAATGTGATTTTTTACCTCTTGAATTTTTGGAAGGTCATGTTCTTCCATGTTTTCTTCATTGAAACCTAATATGTCATCTTGGTTGTTCAAAGATTGACTTGAGAGATGGAATTTTTCAACCTAAGATTTTATTCAATCCGGCAAGAAACATCTTGTGCTTCCTTGAGGTTTGTAGGGAAATGGTTCCTGAGGGTAAATTGAAATTCTCCTTCGAAGGAATTTAAACAATGTTGAAGGATGTATTTCTCTAGCTGAAAGTTTGGATCAATTCAACTAAGCAAGGATTTAAACCTATCATTAAACTCTCTAACATATTCGTCATCTTGTTTGCAAATTTCAAGGTGTCGGGCATAAAGGGAAGCCATACTTTCAATCACACCCCATCTTTTTAGGAAAACTCATTCTAAATCTTCACAAGTTTTGATACTTTTTCTAGGGAGTCTTGTGCTCCATTTTCTAGCATCCCAAGTGAGTGAAGAAAAAAAAAAGTATCATAAAAGCGTCAAGATATTGATTCCCCAATAGGTGGAACTCGTAGTTCTCATGAAACTTAATCCAATGTGTGTTACCAATGGCCCCATTTTCTCCTACAAATGTAGGTATCCAAGAATATGCATCTTTTGGGAGATCGTGTAATCCTCTTTGGATACTTTCCAAGTTTATAGGGTCAAAGCATTCTTCTGTGGCCCATTTAGGAGGGGCCATGGGGACAATAGGAGTTAGTTATTAAAGGATAATAAGGTGTATATTGACCTCCGCTATGAGTTGTCATCAGTGGATTCACCAAAAAATATTTTTGAAATTATCAAAGGGATAAGGGGATCACCCTCAGTGGAGTTGCCAGGTAAGCTTTGCGAGATAAAGGCTTTGAGGTAAAGGATTACCAAAAAAATGTCATTAAGGAATATTGACTCAGTGTTCCTCGACAATGACGCCAAAATTTTATCACACAATTTGTACTTTCCCAAAGCCCAAGGAAAGTGGAATCAATATTTTCGTAAAAGGGAGTGACCTATCAATGTCACCTTAATAGGAAACCCCTTTCTATTTAGGAGTATATCACAATACCCCAAGGGAGATGTCACCAATAACTCGAGGGTTTGAGAAGGCTAAGGTAAAATATATAAGAAAGTCCCACCCCTCTCACAGGTCACTCAAGTCATAGGTTCTTAGTGTTTTATATAGATGAAGCAAAGGGTAAATAAGGTGCACCTTCCCATAAGAAGACAACAAATAGAAAAGAGTGCAATTTACAAGTACCATATGATGTTAGTTCTTCATAAGATCATAAACCTCAAAAAAATAAGTAAGCTGATATAAAACTGTAACAAGGTAATTACTTATAACAACAATGAATATTTTGTAAGAACCACAATAATTATGCCTCAATAATGCTTGAAAATGACAAGAAAATATAGCTCTAAGTTGACATAATGATAACAACTTGTCGGAAGCAAAATTGGCAATGTCTAATCAACTTTTAATGTTACTTTTGAGATGAATTTGTTGTTGTAAGATGGTTGTAAAATATTTTGCAACAACAAGAAGTTAATCAATGTATTACTATATTTTAAGGTTAGTAGAGGTTAGTAAATGTTTCAAGGAAGATAGCTTGTGGGTTGTTTTGATCAATCAATCACTATAGTGGGTAGACTAGTGCCTTTACAGGGTAATGGAGTCTACAGGTTTTCTCTTAGAAGAAAAGACACAATGATTGTACTTGCCTAAGGGTAAGAGATGGATGGAAGAGGTGTTGGATCTTCAAGGCCTCTAACATCCAAACCCTAAAGATGAATTTGCTAGAGTGTAAGCAATTTTAGGCTCTTGCAAACCCTCCTTCCTTACACTATTGAAAGATATTTAGAAGCAACAATTGACTATGTAATGACCACTAAAGTGCTAGTATTTAGGGCTCTAGAGGTTCACCTAAGTCAATATATTCTTAGCAAAGTTTAGCAAATGAACAGTAAAGAAGTAGCAAATTAAGTCCTTTACTCCTAGGGTTTTTCAAGCAGGCAATTTCATAATATTTAACATGAATAAGAAAATTTACCATAAACCATTCAAATAAAATGAAGAATTACAGATTTACTTACTTCACCAAGAATAATCAAGCCATAAAACCCTAGAATGCCAAGTAACTTCACCAAGAAATGATGCAAGTTGAAAAAATTAGCCTCCAAGAGAAAGTGCGCCTAGAATTTCAGCCAATGACCCTAAAAAATGGCACAAATTTCAGACCACACTACTTGTGTGGTAAGAGATGATCATAAAAATGAGATTTTTCTCTCTTATTTAAACAATATCAATGACCTTTAATTACAATTAGGTCATAAAAAGGTCGACATGGCCAAATTACATTTAAAATCCATTTTTTTCATAAATAACATTAATTAAACCCTAACTTCATCTCCAAGGGTGACGTCATTCCCTTCTAGGGTGACATTAGGCCCCTAGGGTGGAACGTTAGGCCTCAAATGAAAAAATTTTGGCCTCCAAAGGCCTTGAATGATGCCACACATGCCAACTAGCACAAAACTTCCCTCATAAGTGCAAACCTTAACTCTGGATGACATCAGGGTCATAATGATGATGTCATGTGCTCTCAAGGGTCAACGTCAAGGTGGAAAGGAAAGACCCCCTTGACTCTAGGTCTGTTGGAGTGTCCCTGGTGCAATGTCCTTCTTTCTTCCTGGTGCAAGCCTCTGGTCTCTCTCTTTCCCTAATGGGGTTACAACTTCCATGTGTGGGCTTTCAACCCCATGGAGGTACGAGCTAATCATTCCACCATATGTACTTGTCCACTAGGGAAAGTCCTGCAAAAACAAAAAGTACACCCTCCAGGGGTTCATAAGTCATAGAGATCATAGAAATGTTAATAATATCCAATAATCAAATTACCCAAACATGTGCATAAAACCCCCTTTTATGCAGACAAATTCTCAAAGACGTTATGCAGTTTAACAAGTCAGGTTTTGAGAAGGTATCAGGATGTCCTATTGGACTAATCCTCCTTAATTTTGGGGTGTTTTCTAGCTGAGAACCAATCTAGGTCATGTAATTGTGTGTGAAGTGGTGTGGGGGAAATGTTTGGGCACAAGGTGCAGTGATAACAGGGAAATGTAGGTCTTTCCTGTGGGTGCCTTTATAGAGGGAGAGTTGCACCTTAGCATGGATTCCATTGTTTCCTATCCCATTCAATGCCTTTTGTTCTTTTTTTTTATATGACTGGCGGAATCAACAACTAGTTGGGCATGTAGGCGTGTTACATGTGGCCTTTTTATCCAACTGCTACCACTATAACCTCCAGGTGTGCCCATGATGCCCCATATGTGATACATAAGATAAGTCGGGGCGAGTTGAACTTGAAACCTCATGGAACTTCATATCATGACACTTCCCAATTGAGATGCCCCCCCGGGGGCATTGCCTTTTATTATTAGTATTATTGCTTTTGGTCTTTTTTCTTTTCAAGGGAAGAGATGGGGGACATTGTCCTCGCTTGGTGACCAGAGGTGACAACATTACCCACAAGCATTTCATGAAGATGAGAAGGTTGGATCGTGATGAGACCCCCTTTCTCTTGGTTATGCCACCAAGATCCACTACCCTGGTTTGGTGACCAGATAGATGGTAGTGTCGTACCGCTACATGCCCATGGTCCTAATAGGCTGACTCACAATGAGGCCTCCCATCCACCAACTAGTACCTTGAGTTTTGATTTGTCTTATGGGTTACCTTTTCTTACTGGGAAGATTTTTATAGTTTTTTTGGGAATCCCTAGGTGAAGCATCTCAAAGGTTTCATTTTGGATTTTAATTCTTTCTAGTTACTTTTACCCTCTGGGCCTTTAGCTCCTTCTCCCCACAAGGCAAGGTACAACCCTTCCTAGTGTGCCAAAACCAATGCCCGAACCAAGGTGGGGGAAGATGAGAGGAATAATGATGGAAAGTGGTAAGTATAGAGGGAATGGACAATGACCTTTCATAAACCCACCTAGTGGTAACTCATCCTGAAGGGGAATCAACTTACTAGGGCATTATGGTACCCTCCCAGGTATGATCAAGTTAAAGAGCACAATTTCCAATAAAATGTTATGAAATGAAGGAGAATTCAATGCAACATACTTAAGTGCTTCAATGATCATAGTGACACATACCATGATACCTACACTCATTACCTCATGGACCAAGACTTACTGCTACTTCAGGACCAGGTTGGTGGGATGGATGTTGTTGCTGCTGATAGATGGGTTGCACTGAAGAAAATATGGGCCCTCTAGGGCCATGATCAAGTCATCCAACTTTTGACAGTCCATGTATAGGACCCCTGGGCCTCGATACATGATCTCCTTAGTTATCCCTAGGATAGAGGATAACAAGACCTATAAAAACAATTGTCATCACAAACCATCCAAAAAGGAGAAACCAACTATGAGGTGGCTGAGTAATTTTGTTGAGGATATATGGAAGGTTGGTGGTAGTATTCATATTTCTTCCGTAGAGGGTCTTCTATGATTATCCACTACCCCAAGCCCAATTGAATACCCTTTTTATATAATGAATCTACATCCATGTTGAGTTCCCTATAGACATGTCACACACATACCATATCAAATTTGCCCAATAATATGAAAATATCCTCAAGTAAAGTAATTAACTGAATATTATGACATTTTTGGGTTTTCCTCACCCAATTTATGACATTCAATGAGTTCCCAAAAATATGGATGGATTTTACTCCTTTTTCCCCCACAAAAAGTAACAAAAGCTTTAGTGACATAAGCTCTGCATATTTCCTTGTTCCAAGACCCAGTCCCATTTTCATTTTGAAGACATTATTTTCCTTGACATTAAAAACTCCCCCNCACACACAAGATTGTTTTGTTGATATGCCCCATCGAAATAAGCCCACATTTTGGTGTAATCTACGACAACTTCTTGAATGATCTGGGGGGTACCCGACCCTTTTTCTTGAGGAAAGTAGGATATAATACTTAATCCATGAGAAATAATGATCTCGGGGATTGATGACTTATCCTTGAATATAGAGAGGTTATGAGCCAACCAAAATCCCCATCTTACTATCAAAGAGAGTGCCTTTATGTTGCAATTGGCAGTGTTTGAAACCCATATGTATATGTATGTATGTGTGTGTAGACACACACATAAACATATACATATAGAGAGGTTATGGGCCAACCTAATGCCTCAAATTACTATCAACGAAAGTGCCTTTATGTTGTCATTGGTAGTATTTGAACACCCCCCCCCCGCGCGCGCGCGCACACACACACACACACACATCTGTGTGTGTGTGTGTGTGTAAAATACATGCATGTATTAGTTTTTTCATTTTTAACATGTGTGCACATTCTATAATCCATGCACGTTATTTGAAATTCAATTTTGTTTTGGTGGGAGTTTCACTAACATGTTTGTTGACTTGGTTGTTTTTGGATTTATGTTTGGCATGATGATTTTGGTGGTTCGAACTGTAAAAACAACAAAACCTCCCTTTTCCAAATGTTAATCAATATCTTCATTTTCACTTTATTTTTAAATAGGCTACACAAATCCATCACCGATGAAACTACACACACATATAGATACAAGTATGCAAATTCCAAATATATGATTTTAAAAAATAATAATATTTTTAATTTACTTTTGTCTTGACATATATCATAATTTTTAAATACATACATATTTTGCTCATGCTATAACTTGCTATTGCCTTACCCATTTAATATGTGTGTGTATATGATGTACTAGTACAAACCAAGATCTAAAATCTAAAAAAAGGTTTGATCATGTTAATATCCTCAAACCTTGCGCCAATGCTTCACCTCATAATTTCACCATTATTCCAAACTTTCATAATTAAAAAAAATATGTAACGATAATAATTTTTTTTTTTTTAAACAAAAATGCATAAGAACAAAGAGTTCTCAACAATTATACAAATTATGTGTACTCAACACCTACACTAATGAGAACATATCAAGTATATTTTGTAGGAAAAGTAACATACTACTTTTAGAAAATATTGAATTCATAGTCATATAAAACCTATATATATATATATATTTCATAAGCTAATTTGATTTCCTACATTTCATCTTCTTGCACCATATTCGAATTAATTATAAAAATACCTTGAATCATCCCTCCAAGTTAACAAATCATTGTTTTTCCATATTTGCATTGCCACTAATGTGTCATGAGAGACCATCATTAGCTTTCAATCATCCATATGCAAAAGGTATTCTTGATCAAGGTCAAACTTGATACTTAGTGAGAATGTATATGTCGAAGTTTGAATATGCAAAATACTTTCTTGACATACATGATCACTGTGGTGGCATTATCCAAGGGTAGTATGCCTACAACCTTGACAACATTAAAGTCCTAAACAATGAGATAAGTGATGTGGTGAACTCACATCATGGTTGTGTCTACTTTTGTTTTTCTTTAGTAAGTATGTCTTATCATTTATTTGTATTAAAATAAGTTTGATCAATCTATCTTGCATATAATTTCCCAACGTGTTCATGGTGCTTCAAGACAAATATTTGGACATAGCCCATTGTTTAGTTATTTTCTGTGTACTTTTGTAATATCTCCTCATTAGCATTATCCCTTGGGGAAGAAAACCATTTGGGATGGGCTCAAATAGGGATGAATAAATCCTTAGTCACTTATAGGGAGGAGTGGTGGGTTCAACGATGCCTACAACTTCCAAACCTATTGTTGATGGGTCTAAATGGCCTATCAAGCAAGTAAGGGAGAACGTCCGATGGCAGGTCCCAATTAGACGTACTCTCATTTGGTGTAGCATTTCTGACCAGTATGTGGGATTGGTTTCTGCTAAGAATTAAAATAATAAAAAGGGAAAAGAATATTGAATGGTGTTGTCATTAATGTCAAAGTCAGTCATTGGTGATCAACATGAAGAAGCCTATGGGTTTACTTGAAGTAGTCTCCAAAGTGGTCCCCTTATGGCATATATATTTAAGAATGAACCTCATGGGAATATTCTTTGAAGAATCCCACAAGAATCCCCAAAGGTGTAGTCAATAATCCCTTACATTCAAGTGAAGAAGCTTTGAAGAAGCCCACAAGAAGCCCCAGAGGTGTCGTCAAGAATCCCCTACATTCAAGTGAATAAGCTTATAGATGTCCAAGATCAATATTGAAATATGGATATTGTTAAAAGTGTTATTTTTGGTCCCTCCTTGTCATTTCTCAAAGCAGGGCCCTGACAAGATCATGGTATAAAGAGTTGGGTCTCGAACTAGTTTCGCTTGAGGACAACCGCTCTCACAAGCCCATGTGACCTCCCATGGTGAAATGAAAGAGAGATGATAGAGGATGAGATACTTTCAAGATGTTGCTCAAGGAAGCCCTCGTGTGATAGAGGAACGAGATGATGGATGAATTCACTCAGATCCTTTGAAGACTAACGATGGTGGTGACCGAGGAATCTTCGACAAGCAACTATTTCTAAGGTGTTTCACCCTTCAAGATACAAGTCAATTTTGATATCCCCTTATTTTAAGGCCATATAGACGAAGATGATCTAGAAAAATGGTTGAATATGCTAGAAGGTTATTACTCTGTCCAAAAAAAAATTGATAGTGAAAAGATCACCTTCGTGCTCCATAAAACTCTTTCCCATGTCAGAGATTTGTGGGAAGGTTACTGGGAGAGGTAAACCACATATGAATCTACACCATTCAAGAGAGAAATCACTTGGTTTGCCTTTGTATATTCCCTAAAGGAGGAGTTATACCTTGTCAGAAACTATGATGACCAGTACATGAGATGGATGAATCTGCATTAAAAAAGAGATCAGTTGGTGTTGGAGTACACTAACATATTTTATACCTTTCACTCAAATATAGGTATCAAATACTTTGAGTGACACCTGGTTTTGAAGTGTTGTAGTGGTCTACATAGGTACATCCAAACAAATATGTATTTCTTGGACGTCTCCTCAGTGGGAGATGCTTATCTATATGCATTCAAAATTGAGAATAAATTCAAGCAACAAAGTAAGTAGGAATTTAGATTTGAAAATACGCCACAAAAGAATCATGGTAAAGGAAACCCTAACTCACAGAATGAAGGAAAGAGAAAGGAAGGCCAACCTAAAGAGAGCCAGTCCAATATGTAAACACAGAAAGGTAACAAGAAGTCTAAGAAAGAAACTATAAAGTGGTGTGAGTTTCATAAAATCCCCTGGCACAACATTGATGAATGTTGCTCGAAATAATTATTGGTGGTCGAGCTCAAAGAAAAATAATCAGAACCTGACGCAAAATTTGATTCAGAGAATAATAAAGGGAAACATGTCATTGATGTCGAACCCACTGCTACCATCGCAACCAAAACAATACAACCAAAATAACCAAAGGAGATTGAGGATGGCGAGTGCCTCTTCCACTCGTAGATGTGGCTAAATGGGACCCCACTTCATTTCATTGTTGACAGTGGGAGTCAGTAGAACCTGATCTCAACCGAGGATATCAAGAGATTGAAGTTGCCAATGATGCCACACCCCCAACCATACACCATCAGATGGTTGAACCGAGGACAAGACATCCATGTCAACCAGCAGTGTTGACTGTCTTATGGCATCAAACCCTTCCAGGATGAGGTAGTGTGTGTGATCCAGAAGGATATCCACTTCCAATGAAGAAGTCTCAAACATTTTTCTGCAGCATTATGGACAAGGTGTATTACACTTTTTTTTTTATAAATAACATCTATATATTAACTGTCATGAAAAAAAATATAGTATCATTCTGATTTCAAGTTGCTGGAGTGCTGATTTTCCTCGAAAGGAAACCAACTCATAATGACAGACATATTAGATATAATAGGGAAAATTAGACATATTTGTCGGAATCACCCCGTGGGGAAATCGATTCGACCTCTCCAAAAATTCAAACTGAATATTAAACTGTATATCCAAAAAATGATATGATGACCCAATAAAGGCCTATCAACTAACAGACACAAAAAAAAGATATTACCAAATGCCAACAACCTAAACCGAACATTCCAGAAACTACTAACATTTGTCAAAAGAAAGAAACCATGAATACACCTGTATGCTTGCCGAATGCCATGGTGTTTGGTGGGCGTGCATGCCCTCGGTTTCCACTGCTCATGTTCCATGCATGGTGTCATGCTTGTCCTTAGCCTCTTGTGCTCCTCCAACCACACACTGCTCATCAGTCCCCTGGAATTATGGAAAAATAACCGCCCCTAGAGATGTGGAGGCGTTGAGGCCTGAGTTCAAAGAATGCAGAGAATGAAGAAGATTTAAGAGAAGAGATTCAATTTTATCTTCTCACCAGTCCAAGTGCTTCACTCTAAACCAAAGGTCATCAACATCCCTCCTGACCGTGAAGACCAAGTCCTGGAGAATTGAAATTGAATCCCGTAGGCCTAGGGACGAAACACAGTCATGTTGGAGTCATGCCTAGTTATGAGACACCTCCAATTGAAGTTATTTCGAGTGAAAGTTACAATATTCCAATGAAGGCACAAAGGATGGCAATGGGGGGTGGCGAAGGAGCACAGGGTGGTGGACAAGAGGGACGTGCCACCGCTGACTATGAGGTCGAGACCAGTTCGGGGAGCGGTCCAGGAGTAAAGCTGAGAGAGTTCCCATGGAGGTCAAACCATTCAATGCGGCATGCCCAAGGCGAGTATAGAGGTGGAAGGCCGATTTAGTCTGGTGAGGACTGGGTTGAGGACGAAGGCGAGGAGTTGAACGCAGGGGCGAAGGAGGAAGGGTGTTGGTTAAATTATATGAAATAATTTTCGTTACATTTAATTTCAATCCAGGGTTCGTAGGCTTGTGAGGTGCAAACACAAAATGCGTAGGACCAAAGTTATATTATTCTATCCTAATTGTAAAATAAGTGAAAACTCTTTGTGAAACTAGTTATTCTTCTTCAATTTCTCTATTGGAATGATTGGGGCTCATTCTGGCTATATAAGACAACAATCATATGCTTTCGAAGTGTCGTTTAAAGAGTTAACAATATATGTTGGAAATAAACACACATGCATTTAATGGAATCAACTATTAAACACTAAAATATTCAGACTTAACACTGGATTATGGGACAAAATTCTTGAGTCTTCAGTGGTGCTCAAATAATGTTTGAGCACAAACAAAAAACCTGCACAAAATAAATTACAGAAAATGAACTGCAGGAAAGTAAATCTACCTAAGAGTACTCTTTCTACACTATGCAATTGCAAGGGCCAACACCAAACTTGCACATGAAAATAAAAATGAAAGGATTCTCAAATACAGACACACACACACAACCTTACTCAAGATATTCTCTTGAACTAAGTACATCAAACATAATAAAGAAGCTTAACAAAGAATGAAGTATGCAAGAGGAATGTACTAAATTGCGCGTGCACACACACACACACACATATGACATAAGTGGATACTTGTGTAACGAATAGTAATCAGAGAAGAGATGCTAACTCTGTAATTAAAAAAGTTGAAGATAAAATTTCTTTTGAAAGTATCAACCATATACAAAATTAAAGAAGAATGGGAATGGTGAGATGAATTCTCTTTGCAATGAGATATTCAATGTGAAATGCAAAGCGTAATAAAAATTTAAGGGAAAGTAGAAACATTTCCTTTTGCAATTTGATTGGAGATCTATATCCATTAAACACAATCAATTATACAAAAGCTAATGCGTTAAGTGAAGTGGAAGATTGAGTTGTTTGTGTGGACAATAAATGTAAGTATAATCTTGAATGTGCACTCATCAAACAAGGAGTGATCTGATGAAAAGAAAGAGGATGATTCTCTATGGGATAGATTGTGAATGCAATTTTGATGGATAGATATTCAATGTACAGAGTATAAGGATGAATGGACATCATGAAAGAGGTGATTGAATGGGTGAATTAAATGGGAAAATGGATGGTGATGTGAGGTAAATTGTTTAACACATAACATAGTATTCTTGGATAATGAACCCACAAGAGTAATCATAGAAATTTAAATGGAATTCAATGCATAAGAAACACACTATGATAATGTCTTAGTTGAGGTTGTGATCTGACTTTCGAATAACATAATCACACTTCATAATTTAAATGAACATAATAAGAAATCAATGAATCAAAATTCAATCAAATTAAAAACACTTGCATCTAATTAATAAAAATGGGAACAACAGGACATTACCCAACTTGAGCGGCCCTTCCCAACCTGGGCAACATATGAGAAACTAAGTCAAATTTGAAGGACGTCCAAAACTTCAACAATGATCAATTCCTTATTAAATAAGAGATCAACACTTCAGTTTACAAAAGAATGCTCAATTCCTTCATATCATATCATTTCCCCCCTTTCCCATGCTGTATGAGATTATATTTATACATCAATTCCATTGAGAAGAGATAAAATCAAATCCCAAACTCAAATTTCAAATTTCACAATTTTTGGAAACAAATCCCAAATTATGGGTTTTTCACCAATTTGGGCAAATTCATGTTAAAAATCAAAACATAGCTCTTAATCCATTTCACATTTTGAAAAACTGCTCACTTATTACTTAATTTTCCACCTTTTGGACAACACCCATATTCTAGATTTTTTAGATTTGATCTCCTCTACATGAAAACCGAGGCAAAATTTGGCAGTTTGGAATTGTTTGCTAAATTTAGTTGTAACATTAATTTTGTGCTAGAGTTCCACACGTGAAATCTGGGAGATTGCTGACACATGTGTCAGCATGTCAACGTTGTTATGAAGAAAACCCATGTTCTTGATTTCCTTCTACAAGCGTGCCAGTATGCCAAGATACAATATTAGGTACGAGAATAACTATACTAGTGCAGGAATGTTGAACTGCAGTAATGGTATGGGAATGTTGATCATGCAAATCACACTTTATCAACCGTCATTAGTAAAACATGATATAATCATCTTTTAATCACTAAAAAGATAGAAAATATGATGTAATAACCACACTGTATATAATGACAAATGATGGCGTTTAATTAGGGTTTATGGTTTGTATTAACAATGAAATGTGGGAAAAGGTGTAATACTGAATGTTTTTGTATAGTGGAAAACATGGCAAAAGTGGAGCTCAACACACCCCCAAACCCAAGAATTTGCATGTCTGCATGCAAACAAGGTGAACTCATGATAGTCTTCTTATGATTTTGTATGACACTGTTTCTTTGTGTAGGTGTTGGTTCTTGTGTAGGTGACACTATGGAAACTGATTATACTATCACATATTGATTTAAAATAGAGAAACAAAATTATCATGAAAATGAAGGACAAGCAAGGGATGGGTTATCGGAGGGTGATAGTGAGTGGTATGAGTGTGGATAATGTGAAATGATGGAGATGGTGGTCGTATGGATTTGGACACCTTTATACTCTGTATCCTATATTCATTCTAAGACCAAGATTTACATGTGGTTCTTTGCCTGAATAGGTAACCATGACTTCATCCTCTTATTCAGAATCATTCAAATGACTTAGGAATTCTTTATGGTGTATAAGGAGAAGACACTATAGATGTTGCTTTGTGTTTGTATTTGTATACCACATATTTCATTTTCATTGCTAGGTCTTATGATCATAGTATAATTTTCATTATGAATGGTGGAGTGAAAATGGAGGGTTTGGTAAGTAGTTGTGGTGGTACTTTCTAAGTGGTAATAATGTGTAGTGGAGTGTGGAGTAGGTGATAGTGGTTATGCATCATTTTTCCCAAATTCTTAGTAAATTAAAGATATTTATACATGTTTTACCTCAAGTTAATTGACACACGCTGAAGTGGAAACTATGAAGAACATGATGAAAGATATGTGGAAACATGATGTGGACTGCTAAAATATGAAGATGAGGCAGAGCAAGGTTGAGAAATGCTAAAGAGAACGGAAGTTGATCTGCTAGTTCTAGAAAAAATTGGCTGAGATGAACTAAATATGCTTGAGATGTTGGAGATGTTGAAGAGAGACTCTAAAGAACTATAAGGGATCTGGGGATCCCCCCCAAACCTAAGAGTTTGCATGTCCTCATGAAAAATTCTTAATACTGAGTGGCATGCGACTATAAGAAAATGACTACTGCCAACTTTTGTTGATACCAATCTGAGAGTTGCTAAGAACAAAAATCTAAGAGTTGCTAATGAATTGTGGGAAGAAATTCCATGATTGCTAAGCCTGACCACATAGAGAGAAAATCATAAGATCGTATAATAATTGATCATAACATGAAGTACATCTAATGTCAAATTTTGACAATTTAGATTTGAACAATTTTCAAAGATCACTTATGAATATTCCCTGTAACACCCTGTTTCCCCCAACTTGTAAATATAACTGGACTGGCCAAGAACTATGGAAAACTCATACATGTGAATATGTGATGTAAATGGACCTTGAGGAAGAGGTCAATGAATGTGAATAACATTCTGAACTTATTGCAGGACTGCTAATGAGGGGATGTGCAGAAAAAGAGACCACGATGGCGGTGGAAGGCACCTGAAAAGGTGGCATTAACTTCCACCAAGAATTAAATACCGTATTTGGACTCCACTGGCCCAGAGAACCAAAAGCAGCTCGCTGGCCCTAAAATTCAATGCCTTGTAGACTGGTAGGCGGATGTCTTGATGAGGGATGGGATGGTGAACCACCCATCCGTAGAGCCGTCAGGCCTAATCAGCGTGAGGGTAATCATGCCACACGCAACCTCGCGAGAGGACAAGGCATATGGCAGAGACGATTGAAAGGGCAGATGTGAGGGGAACTCTGGATTACGCAGAGTGAGTGATAGCAGAGAGGAAGGATTGCAACCTTCACTCCTGGTCACTGGAAGACAGAGAGACGCAGTCTCAACAACATCGTGGTCTCAGCTCGTGGGTGGCTAGTGGTAAATCCGTTGGGAGTCGCTACACCTACGGTTGGGTGGAAACGAGCACCCCTCTCAGTAGTCGCACCCACTTCTGGTGTTATTTATGATAAGTGTTTTATATATATATTGCATCTTGAAATTCATAGACTGGTATATGTATATATATGCTCATAGAACTGTGAAATTGTGAATGATTTCAGTGTTAGAGTGTCGATGCAGTGTTTGATAAGAATGAATAGATATATTCTTATAATAGAAGAAACCATGCATGATTTATGTTGATAAATGGATTTGATTATGCATGAACTGAACCAAGTCAGACTTCCAGTCCATCCTCAGGAGTTTGTTTCCCTTTATCTATTTCTAGGAATGCCCTGGATTAGATCTCTTCACAGAGATTCCCTTCTTAGAAAGGATTACCAAGAACCTGGAAAAGGGAGTTGAATGTGCAAGTCTTAGCAACCCTGTATGAAGAGGAATGACCCTCTTAAAAATCCCGAAGTAGCAGCGTAGGGATAAGTATTGATCAATGGATGAGATCCTGTCGGGGAACCTGTGGTTATTCACGATTGTTAAATCGAAGGAATGAACGAGGGCGTTAATTGCCTTAACCCTTTTTCCTCTATCTTCGTGAATAGCGAGGAAATCTGAATCGTAGACCACCAGGCTCCATGAGAACATCTAGACCGTTGTTTTTTCCACGTCCAATGAGCATTAGGAAAGGGCATAGCATCGCGATCGATTCGAACCGTCATATCTTAGCTAGGAAACCTGACAGCCGTTAGATCTATAGGGAGATAGATGAGGGTTAAGCCTCGTGGATAGGGGCAAAAAGGATCCGAGCCGTCCATCCGAGGAGGACAGGTGACAGAGATCCAGGGATCTCGTGAGCTCATAGGTTTGCGAGGTAGGAGTCCAAAAGTTGGATGCTCCAAGTCGCGAATGGCGAAGCCATGAGAGGATCAGAGCCGTCCATCCGAGGAGGAGAGGTGGCAGAGATCCAGGGATCTCGTGAGCTCGGAGGTTCACGAGGTAGGATTCCAAAAGTTGGATGCTCCAAGTTGCAAATGGCGAAGCCACGAGAGGATCAGAGCTATCCATCCAAGGAGGATAGGTGGCAGAGATCTAGGGATCTCGTGAACTCGGAGGTTCACAAGGTAAGGGTCCAAGCATTTGGTGCTCCAAGTCGTGAGACGCGAGGAGTGAAAAAGAAGGGTAGTCATTGGATCGGGGTCACAGGAGAACTGTTGGATCTACACGTTGGATCGTGTATCGAGGTTTTGTAGGTTGAATCCCTTGATCTTGGCAATAGAAGCTGCAAAGTCACGAAGCGCGATATTCTGACGAGATCAGAACTGCCCATTGTTTGGGATGCGTTTCAGGAGATCCCGAGGAGTCGGGGATCAGAGAATCGAAGTTTTCGAAGGCGTGAAACTCTTACATGTTGGAATCGTGAACCGCGATACTCTGACAGGCGGGAATATAGCGTGGGTCCACACAGGAGTCGGTGGAGGACAGGTGGCAGGTAAAAAAATGAGAGCCATCGAAGAATTGGGATTTGAGGAGTCGGGAATCCCGTAGGTGCATGCATTTGGGTATCGCAACCCCCAAAACCCCGACAAAGGGGTAAGGTTGTGGTCATGGGGTGATGGTTACGAGGACCAGAGGCTGAGCCAGGAGGGCTAGCGTGAAAAAGGCGCATCGAGAATCAGAGAATCGCGAGTCTTGGGGATGTTTGCAAATTGACATTGAAAACGCCGAAATCCTGATAGGAGCCTAGGACTGTGGCCATATGATGGCAGGTCACGTAGACCAGTAGTATAGCCGATAGGGCTAAGGTGAAAAGGAGCTCATCGGTAGTCGGGGATTCTGTCCCTTGGGGAAAAACGAAATTTTTTACTACATTATAGTGGGTATGTGAAAAATTGGTATCAAAGCATGGTTACAACACTCGACCTGATTGGGCTCATGCACGAGTCGCGCATAAACCACGTTCGAAGCACTCCTACGAGGAGTAATCCCCTAACTTAACTCTCTTGTCCAGGATTAAGAAATTGGAAAATGAGAAACCGACTGTGTATGCATGTGAAAGAGTTATGAATTTGTGCGCAATTTATAAAAAAAAAATGAATTTAACTCTTCACTAACAACCAACGTTTGTCTTTTCACTCAAACGGATGATCAACCACAGGAATCTACAAACGTAGAGAATGGTGACTCACCAAGAGGTGGGATAAGGCTCCCACAATAGAGATGAAGAGTCGAACGAAAGAAGAGCAATAGGAACCCCTCCAGGCCTAGCTGAGACTGTGAGGAGTCTCATGGTCGAATTGCAAAGCTGCAAGGCCGACAATGAAAGGATGATGAAAGAACAAGAAAAACAAACCGAAATTAATGCAGTTCTATTGCAGAGCTTATCCGACCTACAGAGACAAATGCAGCATGAACCTGAGATGCCGAATCGTGGTTGTGTCGGTGGCCACATTGAGAGAAGCACATCCAGAAAGGTCCACCCCATAGGTAAAGGGCCAATTCCAGACGATTCCACTGAGAAGGAAGCTGGTGATTCAGAAGGCTCTTCCGATAGTAGGACCAATTCCTATTCTCAAAGGAAACAAAAGAAGCAAAAAACTTCCAAGAGTCATAAATTT
>SNQJ01S0028061.1:65488-81832 GCA_010110895.2 Picea sitchensis | reverse complement strand
ATAATGTTTTCCATGTTTCATTATTGAAGAAATATGTACATGATGCTAATCATATAATTGATTGGTCTGTGATCTAGGTGGAACTGGAGGAAGGATTTATACCAGAACCCCAATGCATATTGGAGAGAAAGGAAACCTGGCTCCAGAACAGAACCATTGCACAGGTCAAGGTGCAGTGGAAACATTTTGGCCTAGATGAGGCTACATGGGAGATGGAAGATGCCATGAAACTGGCATATCTGATTTTGTTTACTTCTGTACTTTTGTTTACACCTTGTTTCCCCCAACTTGTAAATATAACTGGACTGGCCAAGAACTATGGAAAACTCATACATGTGAATATGTGATGTAAATGGACCTTGAGGAAGAGGTCAATGAATGTGAATAACATTCTGAATTTATTGCAGGACTACTGATGAGGGGATGTGCAGAAAAAGAGACCACGATGGCAGTGGAAGGCACCTGAAAAGGTGGTGTTAACTTCCACCAAGAATTAAATACCGTATTTGGACTCTACTAGCCCGGAGAACCAAAAGCGGCTCGCTGGCCCTGAAATTCAATGCCTCGTAGGCTGGTAGGCGGATGGCTTGATGAGGGATGGGATGGTGAACCGCCCATCCGTAGAGCCGTTAGGCCTTATCGGCGTGAGGGTAATCATGCCACATGCAACCTCGCGAGAGGACAAGGCATATGGTAGAGACGATTGAAAAGGAAGACGCGAGGGGAACTCTACATTACGCAGAGTGAGTGATAACAGAGAGGAAGGATTGCAACCTTCGCTCCTGGTCACTGGCAGATAGAGAGATGCAGTCTCAATAGCATCGTGTTCTCAGCTCGGGGGTGGCTAGTGGTAAATCCGTTGGGAGTCGCTATGCCTACGGTTGGGTGGAAAAGAGCACCCCTCTTAGTAGTCGTACCCACTTCTGGTGTTATTTATGATAAGTGTTTTATATATATATTGCATCTTGAAATTCATAGACTGGTATATGTATATATATGCTCATAGAATTGTGAAATTGTGAATGATTTCAATGTTAGAATGTCAATGCAGTGTTTGATAAGAATGAATAGATATATGCTTATAATAGAAGAAACCATGCATGATTTATGTTGATAAATGGATTTGATTATGCATGAACTAAACCAAGTCAGACTTCCAGTCCATCCTCGGGAGTTTGTTTCCCTTTGTCTGTTTCCAGGAATTCCCTGGATTAGATCTCTTCATAGAGATTCCCTTCTTAGAAAGGCTTACCAAGAACTTGGAAAAAGGACTTGAATGTGCAAGTCTTAGCAACCATGTATGAAGAGGAATGACCCTCTTAAAAATCCCGAAGTAGTAGCATAGGGATAAGTATTGATCAACGGATGAGATTCTGTCGGGGAACCTGCGGTCATTCACGATTGTTAAATCGAAGGAATGAATGAGGGCTTTAATTGCCTTAACCCTTTTTCCTCTATCTTCGTGAATAGTGAGGAAATCCAAATTGTAGACCCCCAGGCTCCATGAGAACATCTGGACCGTTGGTTTTTCCATGTCCAATGAGCAGTAGGAAAGGGCGCAGCATCAGGATCGATCCGAACCGTCAGATCTTATCTAGGAAACCTGACAGTCATTAGATCTATAGGGAGATAGACGAGGGTTAAGCCTCGTGGATAGGGGAAAAAAGGATCCGAGCCATCCATCCGAGGACGATAGGTGGCAGAGATCCAGGGATCTCATGATCTCATAGGTTCGCGAGGTAGGAGTCCAAAAGTTGGATGCTCCAAGTTGCGAATGGCAAAGCCACAAGAGGATCAGAGCCGTCCATCCGAGGAGGATAGGTGGTAGAGATCTAGGGATCTTGTGAGCTCGGAGGTTCGTGAGGTAGGAGTCCAAACGTTGGATGCTCCAAGTCGCGAATGGTGAAGCCACGAGAGGATCAGAGCCGTCCATCCGAGGAGGATAGGTGGCAGAGATCCAAGGATCTCGTGAACTCGGAGGTTCGCAGGGTAAGGGTCCAAGAATTTGGTGCTCCAAGTCGCGAGACGCAAGGAGTGAGAAAGAAGGGTAGCCGTTGGATCTGGGTCGTAGGAGAACTGTCGGATCTACACGTAGGATCGTGTATTAGGGTTTCATAGGTTGAAGCCCTTGATCTTGGCAACAGAAGTTGCGAAGTCGCGAAGTGAGATATTCTGACGAGATCAGAACCGCCCATTGTTTGGGACGCATGTCAGGAGATCCTGAGGAGTCAGGGATCGGAGAATCGGAGTTTTTGAAGGTGTGAAACTCTTACATGTTGGAATCACAAACCACGATACTCCGATAGGTAGGAATATAGCGTGGGTACACACAGGAGTTGGTGGAGGACAGGTGGCAGGTTAAAAACTGGGAGCCATCGGAGAATCGGGATTTGAGGAGTCAGGAATCCCGTAGGCACATGCATTTGGGTATCACAACCCCCAAAACCCCAATAAAGCGGTAAGGTTGTGGTCATGGGGTGATGGTTACGAGGACCAGGGGCTGAGCCAGGAGGGCTAGCGTGAAAAATGCGCATCGGGAATCGGAGAATTGTGAGTCTTGGGGATGTTCGCACATCGACATTGAAAATGCCGAAATCCCGATAGGAGCCTAGGACTGTGTCCATATGAAGGCAGGTCACGTAGACCAGCAATATAGCCGATAGGGCTAAGATCAAAAGGAGCTCATCGGTAGTCAGGGATTCTATCCCTTGGGGAAAAATGAAAAATTGTACTACGTTATAGTGGGTATGTGACATTCCCCTTCTATGATTGAACGAGATAATTCAAGCATAACCCACAAAAAAATGTATAATCAACTTTTCCGTTCTATAGAAAATATTTGTATGTCCTTGATTAAACAAAATTCATCAAAAGATTAGCAACACTTATGTTCAGAGAGCCTTAAATAAATTAGAGTAGGGAATTTGTTCTTCTCCTTTAGGAAGGAAAATAAAAGAGTATTAGCAGTCTTAACAAATGAAAACCCCATAGGAAACCATTCAACCTTTTTCACTCTAAAAAGGTTTACATTCATTCAAGTAATAAAGATAAATTTCAGAGTTGAGTATATTAAGCTTCTAAGATCATGGTCCCACTCTTAAGATAAAACATCTTAGATATAGTATGAATTGGATGATACGGTCTTAAGGTCAACTTAGGGTTATTCTCAAATGGCAAATAGATGGATTTTATTTAACCTTTAGTTCAACCATGCATGCTTCTTCTGAATGATTTACACAAGTATATTGTTCATACATACAATTATAGATTAGGCATATCAAAATTAGAACCCATTGCCAACAAGTATGTTCAGTACTCCGATGGGGTAACTTTGACATCTAAGAAATATCCCCCCTAGGAAGAATGCCCCATTTCCCACAAGCCTGTTCAGTACCTTGATGGGTTTGCCTAGTCATACCACATGCCAATACTTGCTGCCAACATACATGTTCAGTATCCCGACGGGTTAGCCTCTTACACCCATTTTCCATCAGAGGCTCTTGTCCTAAAATTCACCCTTAATATAAAATTTCATAGGTTGATTTTGCATGGGTGAATGGAGGAGCAACTCTAAAAACCTTTTTACGGGATGGGATGGTATTATGTTGGAAGATATTCTATAGGTTTCCCATAAAATATTGTTCACATGAAAAATAGACTTATGTATTTAGAATAGTCCAAAGACATATCATGGTTAAATTTACTTAATGTCTGGTGGGTGAGGCCTATTATCCCTTATTTTTAGGGATAACCAGGAGATCATGTCTCGAGGCCCACAGGTCCTAGACATGGAGTACCAAGAGCAGGATTGACCTGAGCATGGCCCTGGAGGGCCCATCCTTTTCTTCTTTGATTAGATCCATCTTGTCAGCAACAACAACATCCATCACCAACGGCTTGGTCTTGTATCGGAGAAGGCTCTTGCTCCATGAGGTAATCAGTCCAGGTATCATGGTATGTGTCACTTTTGATCATTATAAACTTTTGGATATATGCATCTGACTCCTTTTATCTCTGAAGACTGCTTGGATCTTACATTAACCCACTTGACCATGATTGGGGATATTGACAGGGTGTCCTAGCAAGCCTGTACCCATGGATTTTGGTTTTCCACCGAGGGGATTTCTGAAGAGCCATTGTTCGCTCCCATCATGATACCACTTTTCCATCTTATATCCCACTCATTTATCCCATTCCCCTTGTCCGGGCATTGGATTGACCTGTTTGTAGGGTTGCACCTTATCTTGTGGGAAGAAGGGGCTAAAGGCCCGAAAGGTAAAAGTAGCTGGTAAAAGATAAAAGCCTAGAAATGAAACCTCGATATGCCTCACCCAGGGATCCCCAAGAAGGAAATAAAAAAATCCTCTCAGCAAGAAACAAGAGGGACTCAGAAAATAATAAACAAGACCTATCCAAGAGGATAGGGGGTCTCATCACGAGCAAGCCTATTAGGTTCATGGGTACCTAACAATATGACATTGCTACTATCTGATTACCATGCCAAGGAAGTGACCTTTGGTTGCATGGCCAAGGGAAAGGGGGTCTTATCACGTGCCAACCTTCTCATCTCTGTGAAAGTACTTGTGGGTAACACTGTCAACTCTGGTCACCATGCCAAGGCAATGTCCTCCGGTTAGACCTTGAATAAAAAGAAAAAGAAGAAGAAANGGTGGGTGAGGCCTATTATCCCTTATTTTTAGGGATAACCAGGAGATCATGTCTCGAGGCCCACAGGTCCTAGACATGGAGTACCAAGAGCAGGATTGACCTGAGCATGGCCCTGGAGGGCCCATCCTTTTCTTCTTTGATTAGATCCATCTTGTCAGCAACAACAACATCCATCACCAACGGCTTGGTCTTGTATCGGAGAAGGCTCTTGCTCCATGAGGTAATCAGTCCAGGTATCATGGTATGTGTCACTTTTGATCATTATAAACTTTTGGATATATGCATCTGACTCCTTTTATCTCTGAAGACTGCTTGGATCTTACATTAACCCACTTGACCATGATTGGGGATATTGACAGGGTGTCCTAGCAAGCCTGTACCCATGGATTTTGGTTTTCCACCGAGGGGATTTCTGAAGAGCCATTGTTCGCTCCCATCATGATACCACTTTTCCATCTTATATCCCACTCATTTATCCCATTCCCCTTGTCCGGGCATTGGATTGACCTGTTTGTAGGGTTGCACCTTATCTTGTGGGAAGAAGGGGCTAAAGGCCCGAAAGGTAAAAGTAGCTGGTAAAAGATAAAAGCCTAGAAATGAAACCTCGATATGCCTCACCCAGGGATCCCCAAGAAGGAAATAAAAAAATCCTCTCAGCAAGAAACAAGAGGGACTCAGAAAATAATAAACAAGACCTATCCAAGAGGATAGGGGGTCTCATCACGAGCAAGCCTATTAGGTTCATGGGTACCTAACAATATGACATTGCTACTATCTGATTACCATGCCAAGGAAGTGACCTTTGGTTGCATGGCCAAGGGAAAGGGGGTCTTATCACGTGCCAACCTTCTCATCTCTGTGAAAGTACTTGTGGGTAACACTGTCAACTCTGGTCACCATGCCAAGGCAATGTCCTCCGGTTAGACCTTGAATAAAAAGAAAAAGAAGAAGAAAAAGAAAATAAAGAAAGAATAAAAGCAAGAACGGGCTTGGAAAAAATTGCATCCATGATGGGTACAACTCACCTTCTACAAAGGCACCCACAGATAACATTATGCATCCCTGTCTCTCACTCTACCCACTTGTATGGACATCTCCTAGCCACATCACCTCATTTACATGGCTCAGATGAAACCTTCCTTGGAACTTCTCGTCTCTTATGGGTACTAGCCCAATAGGATGTTTTGTCTTTTTTCTTCGATCTTGTATTATGGATTTTTGTAATGTCTTTGAGCTTTTGAACAATATATCAGGGTTTTTATGCATATGTTTGATAATATTAATGATGAAATGTGATTGAAATTTCTATGATCCCTGTGACTAATGAGCCCATGGAGGGCATAGTTTTTGATGCGCAGGACCATGCCCGATGGACAGGTACCACTTCGATCGGTACACATGGGAAGATGATTAGTTTGGACCTCCATGGGGATGAAGATCCCATTAGATGGTTGTTGAGACCCCATCAGAGGGGCATAGGTAGGACAATGTTTGATTGAGGTTTTTCACCTGAGAAGAAGAGGACGTTTCACCAAAGGTACTTTGGCAGAGCCCAACCTAGGGGGAATGATCCCTTTTCAGTGGAACATTGTCCTTGGAAGGCTCAGAGTGTCCCCATCCTTACCATGACGTCATCCAGCTTCATGGTAATTCTTGGAGGTAGACTGGGTAGCAATGACACATGTGGCATGTTGGAGAGGCCCCTAAGGGGCTAACGTTTTGCTCCTGGATGTCTCATTTTCCCTGAAAGGTGCTAGCGCCTCCCTTGAAGGGGATTTTTCCTTTATTACAACTCAGTTAGGGTTTTAATTTGACAATTTAATGTAAAAACAATATGATTTTGGTTTATATCCTTGTCGACTATTTTTTATGACCTAAATTAATTAAAGGTCATTGACACACTATATATTGAGGAGTTTTATCCTCATTTTGACACAAGAAATCACTCACTCTCCTAGTGAGGTCTGATTTTTGCACCCTATTAGGGTTATTGGCTATTTTGAGGAAGGTGCACTTGTTTGGAGAGGATATTTTTGGCAACTTATGGTGTTTTTCTTGAAGGAAGGTTTACAACTAGGATCTGCATGCTATTTTCTTGATGACTTGTAAGTATTTTTATGCAAAACTTCTTGATTGAATGGTTTTAGTTCAATTTCTTGCATCTATTTATAATTATTGTTGAATAAAAAACCTAGGGGACAAACACACAAGTAGGTTGTTGTCTCATGTCCCCTGATAGAAAAACCTTTTAGCCATTGAAGAAGAAGAATAAGAGAGCCTAGCCATTGCTACACTCTTTCTTTTTGCTCCCCTTATGCTATCCGTACCTTTAAACCTCAAGAGAAAGAGGACGTCCTAGGCCTAGGTTATCTACACCTAGGGACATTTTTCTCTTAGGGTTTGATGAAAGAGCCTTGCCCTTGCAACACTCTCACTCTTTAAACTCTCGTGTCTTGATTTTATTTGTCTTTTGAGCTAGTCATTGTCGGGAAGGAGAAGAGAGCACGAGGCCTTGCTTAAGCAACACCAGAGTGAGCTTCTCTCCTCTAGGGTTCTATATTTAAGGCCCTGCTATAGCAGCACCTTGAAACCTTTCCCTCTTGTCCTTTAAATCTTATCCCCTTCAACTTGTGCATCCTTCACCTTTTGACTCCATAGCCCTAGGCACTGATCTTCAGAACTCCAACGTTGAAGTGATAGTGGTCAAAACAAATTTCAAACTCTTATAAATTGAAACCCTAACTAACTACTAACCCTAATAAGGCTGATGTCATCCTTGGTTATTCCATATTGACGCAACAAGTTTTCTTCATAGGCAATTAGATGATGGTTTAATAACATTTATTGAATAAAAGATTGATTTGACACATTGATTGCTTCATCATCTTGGTATTTATTGATGAATTGATATTATTTCATTGTTGTATTAATAAACATTGATTTCGTCAATATCTATTGTCATAATTGCTTATGTATTGATATCAGATAGTTATATCAAGTACTAACCCTATGAAATCATAGCCTTCATGTACTAGTCTTATGTTGCTTTGTTGCAGGTAGGTGTTCTCATTTGGGCCTACACTTCATTTTTGGCTATTTAGCCAGACTATTTGCTCTTGGTGCTGACCTGTGAAGAGGGAATATCACTTTGACCTTAATACCTTAGCCTCTTCAAAACTCCTGGTTACCAGGTATGTCTCCCCTAGGCCTAACCTCCCTAAAGAGAAAGAACCTCCCCATTGTGGTGACATTGGGTGGGGTAGGTTCCTGTTACGCCAGTTTGGCCTCTATCTTCTAGCCTTTTGACCTAGCTACAAACTGTGTGATAACATTTTGGCGCTGTTGCTCGGGAACACTGAGTCAATTCTCCTCAAACGACAAATCTTTGGTAATCCTTGCTTCAGAGACCTTTTTCTTACAAGCTTACCTGGCGACTCCACTAGTATGTTTTCCCTTATCTTTTGATAGTTTGAAGAAAATTATCTGGTGACTCCACTGATGATGAAGCCAACAATGACTTCACAATGGGATCCCGGGAACTACAAGTCTTTAGACATGAGAAAAATCCCAGGATACCCAAGACAAATTCCCCCAATATCTGAAAGATGGCTCCCTAGATTCACTGGTGGCGATGGGGAAATAGTTGACTTTCATATGAATTAATTTTATTCTTATTTTAGACTCCACCCTATCAATGATGATGTTGAAGATGTAGTGATGAAAATTTTTTCCACCACTCTTCATGGAAATGCTAAAAATTGGTATGATAACCTTCCTAATGCTAGCATCACCTCTATGAACCAGTTGGAAGAAATATTTCTCAAAGAATGGGGTGTTCAGTTAGAAGACATCTCAGTACTACTAAAAAATGTTGAGCATATAAGATAAAATGAGAATGAAACCCTCTGGAACTTCTAGAGTAGGCTTGAGTGCACTCTATATCATATTCCTGAAGGCCATCATCCTGAAAATAAGTACATTGTCCATATATATACCCATGTGTTCCTGGCACACCTAGGCTTCCCCCTCAGTAAAAGGATCCCAAGCACGCTTGATGAAGCTTATGGCATGGCTAAAGAAATTGAATATAACATCTCCTTATCCAGGATAAAAGACCTCTTTACTTTAGGCAATTTTAATATGAGAAGTTTGTTTTCCCATGAGAACTTTATTGATAATATCCATGATGAAGGCAAACAAACTATCATTCAACACAGGGTTGCTGAAGATATGGCTGAGGAATTCGAACCAAAGTAAAGTGATGAAGTATCAACCTGTGCTCCTCTTCCTGATGAGGCCATCCAAGAGCCTATTTATCCTACACAACAAAAGGAAGATGAGGTTAGTTGTTTTCCTTTTCAGGATTTCAATGACACCCTGCTCCATGTCTCAGAAAATGAAGGAGAAATAGAAGCCTTGAACAAAATGAATTTTCCTTGCTGTATAATCAAAGATGAAGAAGCAGTCCATGAGGATGAAAAAGTAATGCATGCTGAAAACAACTGAGTCCTTGAAGTACCTGCACAAGAAGAAACAATAAGTTTCCCTCCTCCCCTAGTTTTTGATGACGTTTTACTTTATGATGAAGGAAATGAGGAGGAGGCGAATGAGTCTTCAACACCTGCATGTTATGACACAGATAGTGACATTGTTTATAGCATTGATGAGTTCATACATGTTGGGAGACGTAAGTGGGATATAGTTGGCTATGATCTGGATCCCATCTATGACACTGAGAGTCATTTCCAAGTGTTTCCCTTGCAATTGTCTCAACAGATTATCTTTGATCAGTGGCAACGAGGAGATGAGGTTACAACCCATACTCTCCCAAAACCCAAGGATGACCTAATACCTTGTTTTCCTAATGATTTTTGGTCATACATTGAGGACTTTGATGACTATTCCTCTAAGCATTTGGATTTATTTTATGAAGATGATTGTCAGTCACCTCTCTGCTCATATTTTGATACAAGTAAGAGCATTGCTTGCCTAAAGAAATTTTCTCATGACTTTTCACTCCAGCCACCTGTTATTATTTTACCATGCTTGTCCATTAAAGGTGTGGTTGGGAAGTATATTTTTAATGTCAAGTTTACTCTTGGGAAAACCCTAGACTCCAAGGGTTGGTTGGGTACTGCAAGATCGAGTCAGTTGGTCCAGTTTTTCAACTTTCCCTTGATAGCTTGCCAATCGTCTGGAACATCTTTGTCAATCCCTTCCCAGACCTCAGAGTATGAGAATGTCCTAGGTAACAAGCTTGCTGGCCCTTTCAGTCAGCTTTTTGAGACTTGGACTTTTCATGACCCTTTCTTGGAGTGGATTGAGTACCTTCCTCATAGATTGACTTGGCAGGGTTTTATCCCTCCCACTTGCCTCCATGAGTTAGACTGTGATTTTTTTGATGATATGATATGTACTCTAACCCATGACATTTTTGTGCTTGATTTATCACTATTTTTGTGTATGATGAAGCACAAAGGAAGGTATCAAGGAAAGTTGCTGGATTGGCTTCACTGGATATCTGACTACACCAAACGTTCCAGCCAACAGGTGGGTACAGGTAAGAAGTTTGCTTTCATCGTCTTACATGTTCATTACTTTATGTTAATATATATATATATCTATGTGTGTTGGGGTGGCATTAACACCCCATTTTTGTTACTAATTCCCTTATCAAGTTTGATCAGGTCTGTAGGTTATGCCAGAGATGCTAAGGTTCTCATGCGCTCTACGGTGAGCACATGTCCTCGAGTTGGAGCCATATGTTATCCCTGATTTTTAGGGATAACCAAGAGATCATGTCTCGAGGTCCATAGGTCCTAGACATGGAGTACTGAGAGCAGGATTGACCTGAGCATGGCCCTGGAGGGCCCATCCTTTTCTTCTTTCATCAGATATGCCTTGTCAGCAGCAGCAACATCCATCACCATAGGATTGGTCTTATATCAGAGAAGGCTCTTGCTCCATGAGGTAATCAGTCCAAGTATCATGGTATGTGTCAATTTTGATCATTATAACCTTTTGGATATATGCATCTGACTCCTTTTATCTCTGATGACTGCTTGGATCTTACATTAACCCACTTGACCATGATTGGGGAGATTGACAGGGTGTCCTAGCAATCCTGTACCCATGGGTTTTGGTTTGCCACTGGGGGAAATTCTGAAGAGCCATCATCCGCTCCCATCATGCTACCACTTTTCCATCTTAACTCTCGCTCATTTATCCCATTCCCCTTGTCCAGGCATTGAATTGAACTATTTGTAGGGTTGCACCTTATCTTGTGGGAAGAAGGGGATAAAGGCCCAGAAGGTAAAATCAGCTGGTAAAAGATAAAATCCTAGAAATGAAACCTCGAGATGCCTCACCCAGGGATCCTTGAGAAGGCAATAAAAAAATCCTCTCAGCAAGAAATAAGAGGGACCCAGAAAATAATAAACAAGACCTAGCCAAGAGGATAGGGGGTCTCATACGAGCCATCCTATTAGGTTCATGGGTACCTAATAGTATGAAATTGCCACTATCTGGTTACCATGCCAGGGCAGTGACCTTTGGTTGCATGGCCAAGGGAAAGGGGGTCTCATCACGAGCCAACCTTCTCATCTCTGTGAAAGTACTTGTGGGTAAGACTGTCAGCTCTGGTCACCATGCCAAGGTAGTGTCCTCCAGTTAGACCTTGAATAAAAAGAAAAAGAAGAAGAAAAAGAAAATAGAGAAAGAATAAAGGCAAGAACAGACTTGGAAAAAATTGCATCCATGACGGGTACAACTCGCCTTCTCCAAAGGCACCCACAGATAACATTATGCATCCATGTCTCTCACTCTACCCACTTGTCTAGACATCCCCTAGACACATCACCTCGTTTACATGGCTCGGATGAAACCTTCCTGGGAACTTCCCGTCTCTTATGGGTACCAGCCCAATAGGATGTTTTGTCATTTTTCTTTGATCTTGTATTATGGATTTTTGTAATGTCTTTGAGCTGTTGAATGATATATCAGGGTTTTTATGCATATGTTTGATAATATTAATGATGAAATGTGATTGACATTTCTATGATCCCTGTGACTAATGAGCCCATGGAGGGTGTATTTTTTGATGTGCAGGACCATGCCCGATGGACAGTTACCACTTGGACCGGTACACATGGGTAGATGATTAGTTCGGACCTCCATGGGGATAAAGAGCCCATTAGATGGTTGCTAAGACCCCGTCAGAGGGGAAGAGATAGGACAATGTTTGACCAATGTTTTTCACCTAAGAAGAAGAAGACGTTTCACCAGAGGCACTTTGGCAGAGCCCGACCTAGGGGGAATGATCCCTTTTCAGTGGAACGTTGGCCTTGGAAGGCTCAGAGCATCCCCATCCTTACCATGACATCATCCATATTCATGTTCATTCTTGGAGGCAGCTGGGCAACAATGGCACATGTGGCATGTTGGAGAGGCCCCTGGGGGGCTAACATTTTCCTCCTCGATGGCTCATTTGCCCTGAAAGGGGCTAGCGCCTCCCTTGAAGAGGATTTTGCCTTTATTAAAACTCAGTTAGGGTTTTAATTTGACAATTTAATGTAAAAATAATATGAGTTTGGTTTATAGCCTTGTCGACTATTTTTTATGACCTAAATTAATTAAAGGTCATTGACACACTATATCTTCAGGAGTTTTATCCTCATTTTGACACAAGACATCACTCACTCTCCTAGTGAGGTCTGATTTTTGTGCCCTATTAGGGTTATTGGCTATTTTGAGGAAGACACACTTGTTTGGAGAGGATATTTTTGGAAACTTATGGTGTTTTTCTTGAAGGAAGGTTTACAACTAGGGTTTGCATGCTATTTTCTTGATGATCTATAAGTATTTTTCTGCAAAACTTCTTGATTGAATGGTTTTAGTTCAATTTCTTGTATCTATTTATAATTATTGTTGAATCAAAATCCCAGAGGACAAATAGACAAGTAGGTTGTTGTCTCATGTCCCCTGATAGAAAAACCTTTTAGCCATTGAAGAAGAAGAAGAGAGCCTATCCATTGCTACATTCTTTCTTTCTTCTCCCCTTATGCTAGCCGTACCTTTAAACCTCAAGAGAAAGAGGACGTCACAGGCCTAGGTTATCTACACCTAGGGCCATTTTTATTTTAGGGTTTGTTTAAAGAGCCTTGCCTTTGCAACACTCTCACTCTTTAAACTCTCCTATATTGATTTTATTTGTCTTTTGAGCTAGCCATTGCCGAGAAGGAGGAGAGAGCATGAGGCCTTGCTTAAGCAAAACCAGAGTGAATGTCTCTCCCCTAGGGTTCTGTATTTAAGGCCCTACTATAGCAGGACCTTGAAACCTTTCCCTCTTGTCCTTTAAATCTTATCCCCTTCAACTTGTGCGTCCTTCACCTTTTGACTCCATAGCCCTAGGCACTGATCTTCAGAACTCCAACGTTGAAGTGATAGTGGTCAAAACAAATTTCAAACTCTTATAAATTCAAACCCTAACTAACTACTAACCCTAATAAGGCTTACGTCATCCTTGGTTATTCCATCTTGACACAACAAGTTTTCTTGATAGGAAATTAGATGATGGTTTAAGAACATTTATTGAATAAAAGATTGATTTGACACATTGATTACTTCATCATATTGGTATTTATTGATGAATTGATATTATTTCACTACTGTATTAATAAACATTTATTTCGCCAATATCTATTATCATAATTGCTTATGTATTGATATCAGATAGTTATATGAAGTACTAACCCTATGAAATCATAATCTGCATGTACTAGTGTTCTGTTGCTTTGTTTCGGGCATGTGTTCTCATTTGGGCCTACACTTCATTTTTTGCTGTTTAGCCGGACTATCTTCTCTTGGTGGTGACCTATGAAGAGGGAATCTCACTTTCACCTTTATACCTTAGCCTCTTCAAAACTCTAGGTTACCGAGGACATCTCCCCTGGGCCTAAACTCCCTAAAGAGAAAGAACCTCCCCATTTTGGTGACATTGGGTAGGGTAGGTTCCTGTTACGCCAGTTTGGCCTTTATCTTCTAGCCTTTTGACCTAGCTACAAACTGTGTGATAACAAGGCCATTATAGAATAACCTAAAGTACCCCTAGTCCCTAAGGTCATATTCTTCACATAGAATTATAGTAGTGTTCCCATGGGTAGAAACATCATGCACTCTCCTACTACTATTTAATAAAGATGCTCTACTGACCAAATTTGAGATAAGATCAAGTTGTACTAGTTTCCTATGGGTCTCATAATATGGAATTTTAATTTATGTAATCCCATAGTATAATCAAAGACAAGGCTATGAGTTACTGCTAAAATAAATGATCTGAAATTTTGTTATAAAGAAGGGAAAATAAATATCTAAAAGAACTAAAAATGATTGGTTATGTCAAGAGGTCTTGGGTTTTATAATTGAACTCCTTTCTTTTTAGTTTTTCATTATTAATAATTTCCTTAACTATAAAATTATTCAAGGAAAACAAGTCAGAAACATAGTAGAGAAAAACTAATAAAGGTCAGAGAACGGTCTTAAAAGAAATATTTTTTTAAGGAAGTAGTAGAAAAAGAGATTCAATTGTTCCAAAAATGTTTTAGGTAATAAAGGATTAGAATAAAGGAAATTTTTAACGAAACAACATAACCAAAAGATATGCAATTACTTCCTTGAATAAGCCATGAAGATGTTCTCCCAATCTAACTGAAAAGAGGATACCTGCAAAACTCCAACAAATCATCATAGCCTAATTTATTTAGAAAACTTTGAAAAATATCTATCAGCTGAAAACATATTAACGCACTAAACTATATGCAACATTTATTCACTTATTCTCTATCCTACCTTATATAAGAAAAGGAACCCTTTTCAAGTATACCCGTACTTCCAATGCAACCATGTGCGTAACACGATTACAACTATACTCAAATACAGGTTTGAACAATATACTTTAATAAATACCAGAACATGAGGAACCAATTGTTTCGAATGATAAGATGCGAAGAGTTGTTGAAGAAAAGAGTGTTGTTTCAATCCGATGGTCGTATGGAACCAACGCTCAATATAATAATGATATCCTTGGTTCGCTTCTTCATTTGGACCACTCTTTATGTGCTCCTCTACAATGCCATATATATCTTCTTGATCGACTTCTTGAATGCATAAAGGATCCAACAATGGGCATGGTGAAAATTCTTTGGTCTCAGGTTCTACTGTCTGTTCTCCATCAGATGTAGTCCATGGTTGTCCAATATCTGTAAATTGGCGAGGATGATCAGGGGGAGATTCTAGATGTGGCTCATGGAAATTTTGGTTTTCTATCACTTCTTGGAGTTTAGGTATGTTCTTGATTGTTGTTAATATTTTCTCTTCCTGAGATGTAGAGATCCCAGCTACTGCTAGGATTTGAGAAAGTTTTTGGAGTAACATTTCCTCCTTTGCTCAAAAAAATCTCGAGAATCCTTGATTACTACTTTTTTGGTTTCTAATCCTTGTCTTGCACATGGATTAGTGTATAGGGTTTCTTACAACACCCAAAAGGAATAATTAGAAGAAAAAAATAAAATTTATAATGAATGAAATTAACCTAATTGCAGAATAGAAAAACACCACACTTGCATGAAAAGAAACTCACTTGCATAAGAAAAACACTCTTGCATAAAAGGAAATCATTATTGAAGGAGAATAAACAAACTTGCATGAAAGTAAACACACTTGCAATAAAGTAACAGTTAAGGTTTTGGGGAAACTCACAATTGTGTTCACGTAGGTTCTTACCTCCCATCTTATTGTTTCTCCTCCCCCAAGCTGTGTAATATAAAAGAAACCTACCTATGCTCTAATCCCTTTAGCACCTCCCCGAAAATGGCACCAAAAATGTTGGGTAAATTATATGCAATAATTTCCGTTACATTTATTGTCAATCCAGGGTTTGTAGGCTTGTGAGGTGGAAACACAATATGCGTAGGACCAAAGATAGACTATTCTATCCTAATTGTAAAATAACTGAAAACTGTTAAGAACCAAATATCAATATAGCATAGAAAAATCTCAGAAAAAGTACTCAACGCCTTGAAAAAGAGATAATTTCAGATAATAAGCCTCTTCGAGGGGGAAACCTCCTTTTACCCCACTTAAATGTTCAAGTCCAATATGATTCAAAATGAAAATGTCTCCTTGGTATTTATAGGAGACTAGGAGGTATAATTACAACTAATGGCTAAAGTCGACATAAATAAAATATCATTACTAATATAATATGCCACAATTAAGGGGTAATGAGCCAATATTAGGGCTTAACATGCCCCTCCCCTTGAGACAAGTGTTGTCTGCAATGCTTGAGTAACTCTGGATGCTTCTATATAAAAGACTCATCTTCCTAAGGTGAATCTTCAGCTGGTAGTTTCCTCCTTTTAATGAGATACTCTGAAATGGATCTATTCCTCACCTGGCGAATTCTTGGGTCAATGATGGCTTCAGGCTGCAATATGATTTTTCCTTCCTCGTCAAGTTCTGGAAATATAGTTTGAACTGGGATCTTGTCGCCTATAACCTTCTTTTAAGCATGAAACATGGAAAACTGGGTGTACTCGTGAAGATGGAGGCAGCTCCAATTTGTATGCCATAGTACCAATCTTTTGCAACACCTTATAAGGGCCATAGTACTTTGGTGAT
>SNQJ01S0028061.1:39709-65478 GCA_010110895.2 Picea sitchensis | reverse complement strand
ATTTGCATTGCCACTAATGTGTCATGAGAGACCATAATTAGCTTGCACTCATCCATATGCAAAAGATATTCTTGATCAAGTTCAAACTTGATACTTAGTGAGAATGTATATGTTGAAGTTTGAATATGAAAAATACTTTCTTGACATGCATGATCACTGTGGTGGCATTATGCAAGGGTAGTATGCCTACAACTGTGACAACATTAAAGTCCTAAACAATGAGATAAGTGATGTGGTGAAATCACATCATGGTTATGTCTACTTTTGTTTTTATTTAATAAGTATGTCTTATCATTTATTTGTATTAAAATAAGTTTGATCAATCTATCTTGCATATAATTTCCCAATGCGTTCATGGTGCTTCAAGACAAATATTTGGACATAGCCCATTGTTTAGTTGTTTTATATGTACTTTTGTAATATCTCCTCATTAACATTATCCCTTTGGGATGGGCTCAAGTAGGGATGAAGAAACCCTTAGTCACTTATAGGGAGGAGTGGTGGGTTCAATGATGCCTACAACGTCCAAACCTATTGTTGACAGGTCAAAATGGCCTGTCAAGCAGGTAAGGGAGAACGCCCGACAGCAGGTCCTAATTAGACCTACTCTCATTTGGTGTAGTGTTTCTGACCAATATGTGGGCTTTGTTGCTGCTAAGAATTAAAATAATAAAAAGGAGAAAGATTATTGAATGATGTTGTCATTAATGCCAAAGTCAATTATTGATGATCGGCATGAAGAATCCTATGGGATTACTTGAATTAGTCTCCAAAGTGGTCCCCTTATGGTGTATCTTTAAGAATGAACCTCATGGGAAGATTCTTTAAATAATCCCACAAGAATCCCCAGAGGTGTGGTCAATAATACCCTACATTCAAGAGAAGAAGCTTTGAAGAAGACCACAAGAAGCCCCAGAGGTGTGGTCAAGAATCCCCTACATTCAAGTGAAGAAGCTTATAGATGTCCAATATCAATATTGCAATATGGATATTGTTAAAATTATTATTTGTGGTCCCTCCTCGTTATTTCTCAAAGAAGATCCCTGACGAGATCATGGTATAGAGAGTTGGGTCTCGAGCTAGTTTCACTTGAGGACAACCACTCTCACAAGCCCAAGTGACCTCCCACGGTGAAAGAAAAGAGAGATGATAGAGAAAGAGATCCTTTCAAGACGTTGCTCAAGGAAGCCTTCGTGTGACATAGGAACGAGATGATGGATGACTTCGCTCAGATCCTTCGAAGACTACCGATGGTGGTGACCGAGGAATCTTCGACAAGCAGCTATTTCTAAGGTTTTTCACCGTTCAAGATACAAGTCAATTTTGATATCCCCTTATTTTTAGGACGGATAGATGAAGATGATCTAGAAAAATGGTTGAATATGCTAGAAGGTTATTACTCTGTCCAAAGAAAATTCGATAGTGAAAATATCACCTTCGTGCCCCTTAAATCTCTTTCCCATGTCAGATCTTGGTGGGAAGGTCACTGGGAGAGGTACACCGCAGATGAATTTACACCATTAAGGAGAGAACTCACTTGGGTTGCCTTTGTAGATTCCCTAAAGTAGGAGTTATACCTTGTTGGAAACTACGATGACCATTACATGAGATGGACAAATTTGCATCATAAAAGAGATTAGACAGTGTTGGAGTACACTAATATATTTTATACCTTGCACTCAAATCTAGGTATCAAATACTTTGAGTGATACCTGGTTTTGAAGTATTGTAGTGGTCTACATAGGTACATCCAAACAAAGATATATTTCTTGGATGTCTCCTCAATGGGATATGCTTATCTATATGCATTCAAAATTGAGAAGAAATTCAAGCAACAAAGTAAGTAGGAGTTTGGGGTTGAAAATACACCACAACAGAATCATGACAAAGGAAACCCTAACTCATAAAATGAAGGACATAGAAAGGAAGACCAAGCTCAAGAGAGTCAGTCCAAGATGCAAACACAGAAAGGTAACGAGAAGTCTAAGAAAGACATTGGAAAGTGGTGCGAGTTCCATAAAATCCCCTGGCACAACATCAATGAATGTCGCTTGAAAAAATCATTGGTGGTCGAGCTCAAAGAAAAATAATTAGAACCTAACGCAAACTTTCATTCAGAGCATAATAAAGGTAAACATGTCATTGATGTCGAACCTGTTGCCACCTTATACACACCTGGGAGATGTGGAATAAATATTCAATCCACTCGGTGTGTCCTTGGGGGAAAGTGATATTTAAGGTGCTGTCACCTAATCCTCAACTCCTCCATCTAGGCCAACTCCTAGCAAATCCAAGGGGGGTAGTCCCTAGCAAATATACTAAGGCTCAAACTAAGCTAAGTACAAGAAATTAAATCTAGGAGTTTATTGTTTTCAAGAATAAACCATAAACTGATAAAACACAAACTAAATATTCACCACGATATAAAAAATAAGCATATACTTGCATAAAAGGATACTGAGATACAATTTTTAGATGCAAGTAACATTAAAATTTGCTTCAAATAGATAACCCAAATGTAAAATGAAGCATGTGGCTTTGCTGAGTGTAAACAATGAAACCAATGCCTTAAAGGGAATCGTGGGCAATGTAGTTCCTGTGTTTTATTAGGATAAATTGATGTTGAGTTAATGAAATTGTTTGGGCCTCCTTATGTATCATTCACCAATCTAAGACTTGCTGACAGGGTGTGTCGCAGATCCAACAAGGCGAGTTTCCAGCTGATTTGACACACAACACCCAGGGTATAGGTCTTAGACAAATGATACCACTTAGAGATTGTCCTAACTAATCTATCAACCACTGATCAGGCCTCTTTCGAGGAGCTGAGGGGATGGTTTATTTGCCAACTTGAAATTGCAAACTAAAAAGAAAACTAACTAGCAATTAAAATGTTACTTTCCAAAATGAAATCTAATCTATGTGAAGATTTTTTCAACTTTAGAGTTTATATAAGATTGTAGTGCTTTGTGATGAATTGAAAGATTACTTTAGCTTATCCTTAGTTATGAAAATTGAATCTAAGCTAAAATTGCAAAAAATGAGAAAATCACCGAAAACACCGTTCCCCCAGGGAGGATGAAGAGTGAGAGCTTGTAGCCCCACTGATTTTATTAAAGAGATTAGACAAATATTTATGGGATTGAATTGTTACCATTCATTAGGGGGTTCACAAGTCTTTACAATGTTTACAAAATACTTATTGAAGAAAAGGGGTGCCCCCGGGGGTCCCGGATGCTCCAAATCCGCCCAAAACGGGCAAAACTTCCTCTTATATGTTCGCAAACCTGCACAAAAAAGCAAAAAAAAAAGGATAGAAGATGCCCAAAAACACTTTGGAAGTGTCTTGGGTTATTAGTAGGAAAGCCCCAAAATTGACTAAGTAAACTAGCATTAGCAAAATGAACTAAGAAGAGCAAGCTAAAGAGCTTGTCTCCTTAGGGTCTTTTTCTACTGTTTTAAAACAACGATATAAAGGCACTCTAATTTCCAAATATGGAATTAAAATCTTTAGGAAAAGAACTATCCTTTAACTTCTAAATTTTTTGAAAGAAAAACATGCTAAAGGAGACTTTTCTTATGCTAGATCTAAGTATTTAGATGAAACTTGAAAGTACAAACTTGGATCTAGTTTATCTTATGCATGTACACTTAGATATTCAGAAATTGAAATAAAGATAGATCTAAGCTACTTGCATTTCCAACAAAGTAACAAATTTTTTTAGATTTTTCAGAAAATTTGAGATAAGGGAGAAAGAATGTCGAACATAAGCCAACTTTGGGCTATGGAGTCTCTTTGATGCACTTGAAGAGGGAATCCTTCTGATGAGATGGAATTAAAAGTGTTAGAAGCTCAACCTAGATTATTCAACTCCTCCAAATTAGGGGTCTTGTAAACTTAACCCAAATCCTACAAGAAACTGTTAAAAGTAGATGCATCTACTTCCTACACATTCAATCTAGAAAACACGAATTCAAGCAAGAATGGCATGAAATCATAGATTAAATATGCTAAATAAGATCTATTAATGCAAGAAAGCACACTAATATCTTATTAAAAGGTTAATAATAGATATAATTGCAAAAAAGGAAGTTTACCATAATCTCAACACATCCACAAAGAAGAATTGTATCCACACATTGGTACAAGACACCAAGATTGACCTCTAAAGTCTTCAAGTTTTATTCCAACAACCCAAGAGTGTATTAAAACAACATAACTTTACATAACCAGATCTGATTACAAAGGGAGAGCTAGCTCCAATATATAGCAAGAGGGTGAAGAAGCCAAGTGAATAAGGGTGCACCACATGGAGAGGGAGGGCACACCAAGTGTAAGGGGAGGGCAGCCAAGTGTTGAGGTAATGGATGCCACCTCTCACTCAACCCTAAAGAATGACAAGAGTGAGCTATGGAAGAGCTAGGAAGGTGCCACCTCTCCAATAGATGAGCTTCCCACTCAAGGGTGCGCCACCTCTCCAAGAGATGAGTTGCCCACTCAAGGGTGCGCCACCTCTCAAAGATGGGCGCACTTCCCAATGAACACATGCTTAAAATCAAATTAACTCATGTCCAATTTATCCCTTTGACCAATGAAAGTCATCTGCTTGATACCACATAGCCTTTTGAGGATTTATTTGGTCAAAACATGTCCCCACATGTTTCCTTGATTTTTGCCCTTGCTGATTTTTTATGATTTTATTCGACTTTTTTGGGTTTTTGGAGTAAAATTAATTTTTAAGTGATTAAAATCACTAATTTTACTCAAACAACTGGGTACTTAGGTAATATGGGTGCTCTAGGTCCAAAAATGAGCACCCCCAAGGAATACGATGTCCCCTAGTACCACTTTTTTAATACATCTTTATTTTTTAATTAAAAATTGCCGAATTCTGACAATTTTTTAATTAACTGGAAAAATTAAAAAATCCTAAGGGGGACTTAGTACATTTCCATAAGACTCTAGGAGTATGTTTAGCATGGTAATATACATTAGACACTAGGATTATATCCATGCTCAAGCCTAACCATGGGCATATACTCCAGCTCTGGAGGGATTGAGTGAAAAGACTCATAAATTATAAATTACTTGAAAATGACAAAATATAATTAGTAAGTAAAAAAAAACACTCCAGAGTATAACTCACACTTAGGACTTATGGTGGATAAGACCTTTTACAATTTCATCATGCAACATCTCTTATTACAATTTTTTATGGAAACGTAAAAACAAAGGTTGGTCTTTATGACTGGTTGAACTTGTGAACTCTGAATTTTGAACGTGAAAATGTTCAATCTTTGGTGGCTCGCTGGAAATCCATCCTAGGGAAACTTGGTGGTTAAAAAACCCCACTGCTACCATCACGACCAAAAAAATACAAACAAAAGAACCAAAGGAGCTTGAGGATGATGAGTGCCCCTTCCACTCATAGATGTGGGTAAATGGGAGCCCACTTCATTTCATTGTTGACGGTGGGAGTTAGTAGAACCTGATATCAACTGAGGCTATCAAGAGATTGAAGTTTCCAATGATGCCACACCCCCAACCATACACCATCGGATGGTTCAGCCGAGGACAAGACATCCATTTCAACCAACAGTGTTTACTTTCCTATGGCATCAATCCCTTTTAGGATGAGGTAGTGTCTGTGATCCAGGAGGATATCCACTTCCAATGAAGAAGTCTCAAACAATTTTCTGCAGCATTATGGACAAGGTTTTTTACACTTTTTTTATTTTTATAAGTAAGATCTATATATTACCTGTCATGAAAAAAAATTACAGTATTGTCCTGATTTCAATTTGTTGGACTGCTGAGTTGCCTCGAAAGTAAACCAACTCATATTGCAAGACAAACTAGATATAATAGGGAAAATTAGACATATTTTCTGGAATCACCCCGTGGGGAAACCGATTTGGCCTATCCAAACATTCAAACTAAATATTAAACTGTATATCAAAAAAACTGATATGATGACCCAGGCAAGGCCTATCAACTAACAGACACACATAAAATACATTACCAAATGCCAACAGCCTAAATCAAACATTCCATAAACTACTAAAAATTGTCAAAAGAAAGCAAGCCCGCATACACCTGTATGCCTACCGATGTCATGGTGTCTGGTGGGCATGAATGCTCTCAGTTTCTACTACTCATGTGACATACATGGTGTCATGCTTGTCCTTGGCCTCTTGTGCTCCTCCAGCCACGCACTACTTATCATTCCCCTGGAATTTTGGAACAAGAACCACCTTGGAGATGCGGGGACATGGAGGCCCGAGTCTGAAGGATGCAGGGAACGAAGAAGAGTCAAGAGAAGAGATTCAATTTGATATGCTCTCCGGTACAAGTGATCCAGTCTAAATCGGAGGTCATCAACGTCCCTCCGGACCGTGAAGACCAAGTCCTGGAGAATTGAAATTGAATCTCAGAGGCCTGGGTATGAAATTGAATCTTGCTGGAGTCGCTCCTGGTTATGAGACACCTCCAATTGGAGTTATTTTGAGTGCACGTTACAATATTATAGCGAAGGAACAGAGGCTAGCGAAGGAGTGTAGGGTGGTGGATAGGAGGGACGTGCCATCACTAATTGCGAGGTCGAGGCCAGTTTGGGGAGCGGTCCAGGAGAAATGCCGAGAGAGTTCACTTGGAGGTCAAACCATTCGAAGTGGAATGACCAAGGAGAGGATAGAGGTGGAAGGTCGGTTTGGTCTGGTGAGGACTGAGTTGAGGACAAAGATGAGGAGCTAAGTGTAGGGGAAAAGGAAGGAGGGTTGTTGCGCCTCTTTTGTCATTTAAATGAGCAAAACAAAGGTGCTTACAAGATTAGTTGGGTTAGCTAAGCGAGACAACAATAAAGGAAAAGGTTAGAGGAATAAACATAAAAGACTAAGCTAAGAATTAAACTAGGAAAGGAGAGAACAACTAAACTATTGATCATAAGGACATAAGAACAAGAAACAAACAAGACTCATGTCACCAATGGAAAGGATTGTATTAGAGAAAAGAAAACATCGAGAAGAAAGGGGACTTTGGGTCCCTTCTTCCTCCAAGGAAGAGCTCTTGAACCCCCAAGATTAAGCTCTTCTTACAACTTGAAAACTTTAAAGAAATGGTGAAACAATCCCAAGCTAACCCACTCAAAAGGTGATGTGGATTGCCCAAATGGAATGGTTCTAGTATGCTCTTGATGAGAAAAGAGGATTCCCCAAGAGAATAGCAGCAACATAACCTTACAAATGAATTCCTTGAAAATGTAGTGCACCCATGGACTTGTTTTATAGCACCACTTTGAGGTATTGTGCAATCAGATTTTAATGTGAAAAGGGGCTATTTAGGGCACCTTTAGGTCTTTGACCAGCCACCCTGCAGGATCCAACCGAGATTTAGATGTCAAATCAACTTGGAAGTTGAACCAGGAGTGGGTGGGAGGCTGACCAACCTCATAAATGCATCGTTCTTAGGTGTGCACGGATTTTAGCGTCCACAGTCGTGCATCGTGAGCATGTGCGCTTTTCCTACATTTCTAGATGGCGCATGTGTGTGTGCGCCCTGTGTAGTCATAACACATCTTGATTTTATAACTAGTTGTATAGTTTTGGACCTTTTGGAAATGCATTTTTAGTAATTTTTAGGAGCATATGGATAGCCGAAATTCATCAATGTTTCTTCTATTGAGAGTACCGTTGTAAGAAAGAGTGATAGTGAGAGTATCAAGAGTGACCCATTGGAAGGGTAAGGGAGCCTATAGGACCCAAACTTTCGCAAGGTGTGTAAAATAAATTGTGTACAAATGAGGTGGACATGCCCCATGCTCGTGTCATGTAACTCAAAAAAAAAGGGGTGGTGTATAGTAACTGAAACTGTGTGTTGATGTAGACAACTGCAATTCCCTCAGGGGAGGTTTTGATAAAGGTAGAGGACAATTATGATGAGGAACATACTCTGAACAGTAGGAAATGACACCTATAATAGGTATCACAGATTCTGTGGGCGTTAAGAGCCCAACAAAGTTCATAGGTCATTGAAAAATATAAGAAACAACTGCAATAGTCGTAAAGTAAGACTCACTGTAACATGAGAAAGTGTTGAAGTCGAATGTTATGGGGGTCAATGACAAAAAATAGCAATGATGGTTCTCCCTGTGCCATCTGAGACTCCTCATTGTAAAGGTAATGAGAGTCAAGATATTGTCGCCCTTCTAGAAATTGTGCTAATGTCGACAAAAAGGGAGATGCGACTCCAAGAAGCAAAGGGCTTCGTGAAATCCACTAGGTGAGGTTAGGAACTGAGGAGGTACATGGACAAAGTCAAGATGTGTGGAGACTCAAGACTTCCCTTGGTTGGGGATATATGCAAAGTATAAGTGGTCGCAACCGTTCAACGAGGTCGAGTGTCAAGGGGACAACGAGACGTGGGATAAGTTGTGCCAGAGGCGGGACAAAGTGAACAAAATCCGAGAGCAGAGGTGGGTGGCCTGTGGGATACTCAGAATTTATGGACGATGTCAACAGGAGTAGGTGATAAGGAATGACCCAACCAAGGGTGACATGGGTTGCATATGCCAAGAAGGTCGCCAAAGGTGATGCCAAAAAGCTATGTAAAATGCTGGAAACAACAACTTAATTACAAAAAGAATTAAAAAATCAGTGGGGATAATAATGCAGATACAGAAACGGGTGCCCCAGTGTAACATGGCTTGGCCTGAGGATGGCGAAAGTTGGTGTAAAAAACAAGTGGAGGGTTGGGGCCCCATAGGTGGGTTTCTGTATATGTATGGAGGGCAGTCTGAAGATGGGAAAACTGACGGTGGATGAAATGGATGGTAAATGGTGTTGTAGGAGTGTAGTTAAAATAAAACCGTGGGGAAGTGCCCTGGGAGTCCATTGGGTAGGCTAGCAAAATGAGGAGAAGGAGTATGTGGTTGATTCGAGACATGATGTAAGACTATTGGGACTCCCATCCCTAAAGGTTGAAAACAGAATGAGCGTCAAAATGCCAAAGGGGGCTATGAATGGGACAAATCATGTGGGAGGGAGTGCTACTGGGTGACAGTACCCAAAATGCAGTGGAGGTGACAGTACTGCAGAGCTGGATATAGGGACCCTAAAGGAAAATTTCAGAGGGTGTGACTGGAGATGCAATTGAGATTTAGAGGGAATGATTACATGCCAGTGTTGATTATATACTTGAAGGCATCGTGATGGTGTGTGATGACCAAGTACCTACACACATGACAACCAAATACCCGATGTGAACAACATCTGAAGATAATTGAACATATAATCATTTATTTGATAATTTTAAACATGAGCATGTGTACCTGGAAGGGGTATGGAAAAAAAATCTCCCCGGGGGATAAGGATGAAAAATGTCACGGGGATTGTCTTGATTTAAAGGACGGGGTGCTGATCCCATGGCTGAAGACGGATCGGAAAATGGATGTCCGGAGCTCCCGGAATGGAGTCTGGAAGTTTGGCAAAAAGGACTATATATAGCTGTAGGGCCCACATTGCCACCTCATTTGTACCTGCTGTCAGAGTGGTTGGACAAGATATATTCAGAGGAGATTTGGAGATTCCAGGAGGATGAGGCAGCTGATTCAGGACCAGTGAGCTTCAGGACCAGTGAGCTTCAGGTTAGTTTTTGTATCGTCCTGCATAGAATTAGGGTTTCTATTTTTTGGGCAGGGCCTGTACGGAGGGCCGTACAGGAGGTTTTGTGGGTGTGGGCCCCCCAGTGCATGGGTGATCGGGAAATATATGCGCATGGGTGCATGCTTATTTTGTGGATATCTGCACGCAAGGGCACCCTAATGGGGGAAACATGCATGCATGGTATGCACTCCTGTAAGATAAACAACTACGCATGAGTGCGTGACTATGTAGTGAGCAGGCGCGCTATGATGCACGCATGTATATGTGACAGGGGTGCATGAAGGTGCCTCTATATGGCTGACAGGCGTGCATATGTGCACGCATGTGGGATGAACAGGCGCACATGTGTGCGCGCATGTGGGGTTAATAGGTGCACATGTGTGCGCACTTGTAGTTTTAAACAACCGCACTTTGTGGGCAAAGATGATGGGTGTAAAACTTATATTTTTTGGAGATGTTAATGTGTTTATGTTTGAGATGGATGATTGAGAACTGGATTATGTGGTTGTAGGTGATCATTTGGACGATGCTAGTTCACTGGAGAGAGAGAGGGATTGGTCACAACTCAGGGAGGCTGTGGCCATTGAGGAGATGACGGTTCGTGACACTTTGGCAGCTTGTGGGCTGCTGAAGTTCTTTGAATGCCCCTTGATATGGGCCCAGGAGTACCTTCTGTAGTTCTTGATCTAGATGTGGATTCTGGATCTACATTGTTTTATGGTGCAGGGTGAGTAGCTAGCCTTCACTGCGGTGGAGGATGTATATTTTCTGACTGGGATCCCTTTTCGGGGAATGCCCTTATCGACGAAGCCCGTAATACCTGGGGATGTGTAGTTGGCTACCTTAGGTCTGAGGTATTGTACAAGGGATGATTTTATGTTGGGCTCTATGGTGAGTATCGGGGCTATGGATGCCCTAGTTCATCATTGTGTGGCAACGATGGTTGTAAGGGTATATGAGTCCTTCATGACTCAGCGGATCAGTGGTGGTCAGGTGAGGATTATGGGGAGGGAATTGGCAGGAGAGAATTTTTCCTGGGGCTTGATGCTGCATGCCAAGATGGTAGGGAAGCTCGACAGGTGTCGAGTTGTGGACTCAGGGGATTTCACTTTTGGGTCCACCTTGGTTGCATGGTTTTTGGAGAGGGTGTCAATGTTGCACCCTAGAGTATTATTGGGCGCACCTGGTGCGCGAGAGCCATGATTGATGCAGTGGTCTAGTATTTTGATTCGACATGGTGGTGGGGAGGGTGGCCATTTTTTCTCAGTCGAGGCTGCACATGTGTGGCGATAGATGCTGCAGATCATACTGCAGTATCCGTACTATGGGGTGGACTTCCGGGGTGATCCAGAGATGGTGTTACCGCTAGGAAAGGTGTTCGACCACTGAGGTATGATGTGATTTTTGATGTTTTGATATTTATATACTATAACATGTGTATTATGTATAGATGGATGTTGATGCTATCCTTTGTTTGTTTGTATGTGCAGATGTGGGACCTCACGGGTGTGAGGTTGAGTTGGTTAGAGCACCAACTCGTTAGGGGATAGTGAGGCCTCCACAGGGAGAGTCACAGAAAGGAGAGAGACGACGACGTGAGGATGTTGAGGCGATACCAGCTAGTGATGAGAGACCATCTAGGAGACGTCGTTTCAACGACCCTGGTGCATATTCATCTCATGCTCCTCCGACCGAGGCCGGGGGAGATTTTGAGGATATTCATCGCCGTTTGGAGGCGGTGCTACAGGAGGTGCCTGAGGGCATGTGGTCGTGTATCCAGGATGAGGGCATCCTAGAACAGTGTGTAGGGGTTTTGTTGATGTGGCAGACCGTGGTTCGGAGAGCAGCAGTAGCAGGTGCTGCGATGACTGGGCAGTTACCTCTAGGTCCGGAGGGACTGATAGCAGGTGGGGCACCACCTCCCGAGGGAGGGCCAGGTGGTGGTGCTCTAGAGGCACCATGAGTGTCTCTGTTTTTATTTTTGTATATAGGCTAGTGAGCCCATTTGGTGTGGTGACACCAGTTTTGTACCGAGGTGGTTTACTGGCCTATCGATTTTGTACAAGATGTAGTCTATATTTGTGTAAACATTTTGATGGCNATATATATATATATATATATATATATATGGATATACATTTTGGGGTCTGTGTGATGTTCACATGTGTGTGAGAATTTTTCAATGTTGTGTATGATGTCTAATCTATATGTTGTGACAAAATTCTGATGGTTTATGTGTGGGTAAAGGTGTCTTGATGTGATATATGCCAATCTAGCATAGTGTTAGCCAGGTTATCTATGATTTGATTAAATTGTCTTAGAATATGTGTAATTGTAATGAAATAAAAATGTCGAGATAAAAGTCTAACTTGCAGGTATTTGTGAAAGAGGCAAGGATCGAGGATACGATACACATTGTTGAGCTGGAGGATGACCAGTTGGGAGTCAAGTAAGACGCTAAGGTGATGAATATGATGATGGCTGACATCAGTGAGGATACCAATGACGATAGTGTAATAGACTTGGTTGTTGGTTGCGGAGCCCAAAAATATGTCGCTGGAGTGGAGCAGTTCATGTGAGGGGGAATAGAGTGCCCAAGCAACCGAAGTGAGATTTTGTGTCCAACGGCTAGCGTCGTCAGTGTAACCGATGTGGTAGGCCGATGGAGGATGCATCTGTCAATAAAACAAATGATAATTTGGACATGAGGTGTGGAAAAGAATATTAAAAACACTACAAAAGAAAATAACCTAGTGTAGAATGGCTATGCTCAGGCGTGAAATTTATTTAAATACAACCCGTTGATGGGTTCTTTGAGAGAGAGGCCCTCAGGGGAAGCTAGGATGTATGTGCCTTTAGTGAGGCAATGTTGGATAATGTAAGGGCCATGCCATAGTGACTCGAATTTTCCATGGTCGAGGGTATCATGAGCGATATCGTAAGCAAGGATGAGGTTGCCTTCGTGGAATGAGCGAAGGTTGACATGACGATCAAAGATGGCTTTTGACCATTTTTTGGCTACCTCATTGTTTTGTAATGAAGATAGATGAACTTCATCTAGAGACTCTAAGTTCAAAAAACGTTGTTCCATTGGAGCAGTGTCGGGTAATAGCTCAATCACGGTGTGTAAGGTGGGAATTTCACACTCGATAGGAAGAGTGGCCTTGACCCCGTGGACTAGATAAAATGGTGTGAAACTAGTGGTAGTTTTCACAGCCGTAAGGTAAGCCCATAGCGCAGAAAATAACATATGATGCCAATTGGTCTTATGTTTGTTAACCGTGCGCTACAACATGGTCTTGAGAACCTTGTTAAATTTTTCGACCTATCTGTTGGACTGAGGGTAATATGGTGAGGCGAACTCGTGGGAGAATCCTAACTGGGATGAGAGTTTGATGAAAATCTCATTCTCAAAATGTTTCTCGTGATGAGAGACTAGTTGGAGTGGTATGCCAAAGCGGGATATGACGTGATTAAAGAAAAAACGTGATGCGGTGTCAGTGGTGTTGTTGAAGGTAGGCATGGCTTCAGCCCACTTTGTGAACTAATCGACTGCGACAACAATGTATTTGTGTCCATTGCTGGATGGAGGGTTTCACATCATGAATTCGATGCTCCATTTGCAAAAGGGGCCTACAGTAATGATTGGGTGTAGAAGAATAGGTGGTGCTCGTGCTTTGTTGGCATAAAGTTGGAATTTATCACATTGCTTCATGGCATGAATGCAATCGTGAAATAATGTAGGCCAAAAGTAACCTGCAAGGATGATTTTCTGAGCGGTGGACATCCCCGAAAGGTGGCCCCCACAAGTTCCACTGTGGTAGTCATTCAAGACTTGATCAACCTCGTCAATAGTCAAGCATCAATGGAGTATGGTGTCGACCCCTTGTCTATATAAGATATCTCCGATGAGGAGATAGCGGGAAGCCTGATGGAGAATACGTCGACAATCATCTCGTGAGAGGTGGTTACCGAAATTTTGGGTTCGGAGGTAGACAAGGAGATCGTCGTACCAAAGATCATCCGATGGGATGTAAAAGAGATGTTCATCGGGGAAGTCGACTTTGACAGGGGAACTGGTAGTATCAGAGGGAAAAGTTGTGACGAGTTCGGAGAGGAAGACAGATTTCTTTCTCTTGGGTGCTGCAAATTCAAGATCATACTCCTGAAGGATAATGATCCAGCAGACAAATTTACCATTAATTTGCCGATGACTGAGCAAGTATTGCATGGGGTTGGAATCTGCTATGACTTTGGTTGTGCGAAGTAGAATGTAATGGCGCAATTTCTGGACTGCGAGGATGACTGCAAGAGCTAGTTTCTCTTCATGATTATATTTCAAGGGTGGCCCTGAGAGGTTTTTACTAATGTAGTAAATGAAATGCTCACGATCATCATCTCCTATTTGAACGAGAACTCCTGCTACTAAGATGGTTGAGGCTGATATGTAGAGGATATAGTCGTGATTATAGTCGGGTGAACTAATTAAAGGGGCGTTGGAGAGTGCCATTTTAAGATCGTCGAAATATTTTTGGGCATGTTCATCCCAGTGGAATGGGATGTCATGGCGTAGTAAAAGAAGGAAACTGTGTGCTCGAGTGGCAGAGTCTGGGACAAATCACCGTAAAAAGTTATCTTTTCCTTGTAGGCTCTGGATTTGGTGTAAATTCTAGGGGGTGGAATTTCTGTGATGGCCTGGACTTTGAGGGGATCCACGATAATACCTCTTTGGGAAATGATGAACCGGAGGAGGTGTCTGGCAATGATGCAGAATGCGCACTTGAGGGGGTTCAAGTGGATGTTGTATTGACGACACCTATGGAAGATGATTCATAAATCATCAAGATGCTGAGTGCATTTTTTGGATCGAGCTGTGAGGTCATCCAAGTATGCGAGGATGATATGAGCCAGTTCATGAAAAATCTATGTCATAGCGCATTGGAAAGTTGCGTCAACATTTTTTAGGCCAAAAGGCATGACACAATATGAAAAATTACCCCAAGGGGTGATGAATGCGGTCTTGTATTGATTGGCTGGATGGATTTGGATTTGGTTATAGCCAAAGAAACTGTCCATGAAAGATAGAGCCTCATGGCCTGCGTATTCGTCGATAATTTGGTCAATGAAAGGCATTGGAAATTTGTCTTTAGGACAGGCGTGATTGAGATTGCGAAAGTCCGTGCATACACGGATGGTGCCCTGTTGTTTGTTAACGGGGACAGGGTTGGAGACCCATGAGGTATAGGCGATAGGGTAAATGAATCCAGCCATGCGTAATTTTTCAATCTCAGCTTTGATGGCCACTTCTTTGGATGGGTGTAGCGGTCGTTGTTTTTGGCGAACCGATGTGATATCAGGCCAGGTGTCTATGCGATGTTCGACAATAAAAGGATCAAGGCCATGCATATTTATGTATGACTAGGCAAAAATATCCTGGTACTCTTGGAAGAGGGCTTTGTAGGTGGTGATTTCTTTAGGAGTGCATGTGGCGCCAATGGTGATTTCCTCGAGGACTCCATTTTTTATGGAAATATCGATTTTGATGGTAGGGGAAATGTTGGCCATATTGCCTTCTTCAAAAGTGTCAGGGGCAAGGATGGGGTTGTTGAACCAGTTGATATGCCCTGATGGTATAAAATCCTTGGTTTTGACTGCATATATGGGGTGTTGGTTAGGAGGCATGAAGGCTTCCTATGAAAAGAAGAGCACTCTGTTGTGTAGCGCATCCCATGGGTAGTCGGGGGTGGTTAATTCCCCGAGTATGTCCTCATCACAGTGGAATTGTCGGGAATACAAGGGATCTAAAAGAGTGATATCGGTGACGGTCACTGTGTGGTTATCTTCTGGTGGTGAAGAAGAAGGAGGGACGATACAATGAGATTGCGATGATTTGCTCGTCATAAACCAAATATCGAGATACTGAGGGTTATAAATGGTAGTTGGGCATAAAATTTCCATGGGGAAATAAATGGGAGAATTGGGGGGATTTGGCGGTAAATCCTTGTATAAGTCATCCAAGAACCATGGAGGAGTGAGGAGTGTTTCTAGCTTAGGAGAAATAATATGAAGAATCTCTGGTGATGGGGTAGCGTTAATCATCAATTCTGTAGGGGGTGTAGGAGTTTGAATGAGGGTCACTTGGAGTTGCCTATATTCAATGATCATAGGACATTGATATGTGAAATGATCTAGGGATTCACAAAGAGAGAAAGGGCATCTCATACGTTCATTGACTAAGGTTGTGACATAATGGATGTCCGTGATAGGAGTTGGGGTGGGTGTGTGCTGAAATATCTGGCATACAACTATTAGTGTTTGTCGGAATTGAGGTAACGTTGGACAATAGTGTGTGTAATGGCCATATTCTGAATAGATGGCGCATGCGAATTTGGTTCGCAGTCCATTGTTACTTGTGTTATGTGAGATAGCGACAATACCGGAGGAAGCGATGAACGGTGGTGGTGCTCAAGGGAGTTGGATGAGATTACGTAACTTGGGGAGAGATGGGCATTTGTTAGTGGGGTGTCCATATATCTCACATAGCGTGCAAGGAGGTTAGATGCATGGGGGAAGTGGAGCTATGGGCTCCTTCTTCTTTCGCCTGCCCCTAGCTGTAGCAGGGGGATTAGTGGGTGGGGGTGTAGGGGGTATGGTGGGTGTGAGTATGGGAATCTGCATCGGGATTCCTTTAGTTTGGGGAGGGAGGGATGGTTGAGGAACAATCTCAGGTGGATGTAGATACCAAACTGGGATTTCCAGTACCATATTAGGAAGGGTAACTATTGCAATGACCTGGAAAGCCTGTATACCTGGTGGGGGGTAAAAGAAAGGGATTTGAGTAATGTCTTGGGGAACTGTCTCCCAAACTGGGATATGGCCTTGGGGTGAGGTGAAATTGTGAACTAGTGGAGTTGAAGAGTTCGCAGGAGATTATTGAGGGAGGAGATCTATGACTAGTGGGACGTTAGATATAAGAGAACCCGCACTGGGAGGAAGGGTATCCTCAATGTTAGTTCCTTTGGATGAGATGACACATACCTGATCAGAAGGATGAATGAGCGGTGGTGCACCATGGTAAGTTCCTAACAAGGATGGGTCTTTGAAAATTTTGGGCCCCATCTCGATAAGTGGGTACGCCTCAGTATTAGTGTGGACAAAAGGGAGAATGTTATCAATGTTGGAAGAAGGGTTAGGCTCATAATGTGAAACTTGATCAATGGTAATGATCTTCCCGTTATAGGGGAACATCATGGTTTGAAAGACAGAACAACCTTCATAGCATACATGTAGCTATGATCGAACAAGATATTGTAATCGAGTGGGACATCGATAACTTCAATGTCAATGAGAATGGTCTTGCCCCTGAGTTCTATAGGGACATTTTGGAAGAGCCCTTCGGGAGAAGATGGTCATCCATCATAAGCTCTTAAGGTAATATCAGATGGTATGAGTTCAGGGGAACCAAGTTTCTGCCATACAGAATTGGACATGATTCATGTGGATGCACCTTCATCAATGATGCACCGATGAACTGTAATGTTCCAAATTTTAATGGGGATTTGAAAAGCGATGAGAGCAGGGAGGTGAGGTTCTCTGCTATCGAGATCAAATGTGATGAGTTGAGTATTCGCAGGGTCGAATGTCCCCAAGTCGGAAAGTAATGACTTCCACTGAGTGGGACAAGTTTGAAGTACTTCTAAGACTAACATGGCAGCTGGGGATTTTGCCAAGTCATCGACTAAACTATAGTTATGAGTTGCCCTAGCCTGAGGGTTGTGGACATTCCTGCGCAATGGGATGCGAGGGATGTGAAGAGGTGTTTCCATGTTAGGGTGAGGGATCATCAAAGGGAATCCCGTTGGTGGTGGGATTTTTTTTGGGGGAAGGGGAAGAGACTCAGAGGGTGCATGATTGATGACTACGTGTTTGTAGAAGGACTTTTCCCTCACTAGTGAGGAGGATAGTATGATCTAGGGGATTTCTTGGATTGAGATATTGTCCCAACTGTGGTGGGGTAGGCTGCATGTCTTGTTGGGTGTTTATCACTCCTTGGTGTGGAATGACATTCTGCAACACGAATGGGGGTGGTTATTGCACGTATTGTTGTGGGGCTTGCTGAGGGGTAGGTAGTGCTGGAGGATGTGGTCCATTCATTGAGTCTTTCATCCCTTTAAAATCAGGGATTTGGGGGCAATGATGAGTATAATGACCGAACTCACCGCAAAGGGCACAGGGGAAGTTGGTTCAAAGGTTATTGTTATGTTTCCCTTGACACCTATTGTTGTTGCCCCCTGGGGGTTCTGAGTCCCTTGGTTCTAGTTGCCCCCAATAGGTTGGTTCTGTTGGGGGTGATTTCTGCCTTGACCTAGGTTGTTATTGTTCCATTTTTTTCCTTTCTTTTTGGCATTATTCGACTGATGATTTGGATTTTCCATATTCAGCTATTCAAAATTCTGATATTTCTAAATGGGAGAGGGTTGAACAAAATTAACCCCGGCGTGAGGGTGTCCTAGTGGTGGAGCCATGGGCTATGGAGGGCCAGGAAATGGAAAGTACATATTATGTTGTGGTAATGATCCGTAAGGTACATAGGAAGGCGTGGCACTTTCGCTAGTACTTAGAGTATAAGATGAGGTAGAGGGAGTACCAAAACTTGTTTGGATAGGTGGGCATATTGTGGGTGTCGGTGGTGGCCCACTGATGGGTGGAGGAAGGGAAACATGGTATGGTTGTTGATAAGGGGGTGGAGGATAATAAGGGGTTCCTCGATATGCCGAAGAATATTGAGGTGTGCCATACATTGGTGGTTTTTGGGGTGGTGGATTGTGGTGTGTGGTGGTACCAATCAATCCATCTGCTGAGTGAGACATCTCATTCTTATCTTGGCCAAATGGCATGAGTCTTGGGAGATTAGGGAGTACTGTATACAACTATCCTGATTGTGAATAGATGAGGTTGTATTGTTGAGCCTTACTGATGGCTTCTTCTTATGATTGAGGGAAGGTGGAGGCCACATTTTTACCGAGGAGAGAGACAAGTGATCTGAGAAACCAATCGAGAAATTGTTATTGGTGGTTTCTTCTTTGCACAAACTACGTCGTCGACACCACTCATGAATGTGATCAACGATATGTGTGGCTGAGGTTTGTTTAAAATTAGAGAGTAGTTGAATACCATTTTCATGATGGATTGGTAATTGGAAGAAGGTCAAAAATGCTTTGGCCATGGATTTAAAAGTCGCATGGGACCCTGATTTTTTGTCTACATACCATTTGGCTGATGGGTCAGTGAGTGTGCATTGAAATTATTGCAGTCGGATGGAATCATCCATAATGTTATTGGAAGAGCACCATAAGTGGAAAGTCATGACATGGTTGGCAGGGTCATCTCCTGCCTTTGCTTCAAACTTGGGGATATCTGAAGGTAATTTGGTATTCATTGCAGGCCATGTGGGGTCATGCAATATAGGATCATTTGTGAGTTTTCTTAGGTCTAGTATGTTGAGAGAGGCCAAGTATGGCATATGGAGTGGTGGTGGAGGATTAGTTCCAACCATGGTGTGAGTTTTTTGTGAACCTGACCCTTGGGGGAGACTAGGTGGGTTTGTACTTCCCCCTTGAGAAGAAGTTTCCCCCCTGCTTCTGTGTAAAGGAGAGAGAGTGGGTGGTGGACCTTGGTAATTGGACCCAAGTAAGGTGGAACCAAGCAAAGCAGATCCCAAGATAGTGTCACTCACAGGGGTGTGAGAAGGTGGAGCTGATGAGTTGGAAAGACTAGGAACTCCTCCTAGAATAGGAGGGAGGTTTAGCAAGCATATGGAATGACGGGGGTTCTGTGGGTCCCCTATGATGTCCGAATAGTTGAGTGAATGTGTGCGAATGGTGATGAGAGTAATAAATAAACAAAAGCATTTGTTGCAATTTTTGAACTTTACATGATATATATCCAAATCAAATGTAATCAGAAGTGCATCATACATAAAGTTCTTTGATAAAAAAACCTATATGTGGATAGGTGGGTTTTTTCCACGCAGGGGAACAAAGAAAACAAATGCTTGTGTATTAAAATATGTAACGTCCTTCCTCTCAAATAGCACTGGACCTTCCAATAGTACTCAATAGTGGGGTCTGAAGCCACCGGAAGAGGGACTAGTGAAGGATGAAGTAATCAATTATAATTAGGGGTAGAAGGTGCATATCCAAAAATAACTGGTGATATTTCCCAATAGCCACACAAAATCCAATCAAGGTGCAATTTCATCCCACAATTGCCACCTGGGTAGATGTACTAAAATTTGGTCACTAGGTACCTCGGTCAAAGTGCGACATTTATATTTTCGGCCTAAGAAATGGGTCACGGGTTGGATCCTGTCCAAGAGGTGGGTGCCTCAAGGGGGGATGCACAAAAAAACTAGACCTCAGCCTTTATCCCTTCATGGGTATCTCCCTACCTTATGGTGTTAGGAACACTTGACTTGGAGGATTTAAAGTTCCCTATTTTGACAACTTCTATTGTTTTGAAAAAATGTGAGAACCAAATAACGGAGAGTTATTTGGATGCCTATCCTCGAAATCCTACCTAGACTAAAATATTTCTTTTGGCACCTCCTATGGAGGAAAACTTAGTGAGTTTTTAGAAAAAATTTAGATGTGGTTGTTTGAGAGATTGGGGGTGTGAGCCAATCTCGTTGAAATTAAGTGGGAGTGGATAGTTTTGTCACGAAAAGGGTGGGGTGTTTTCAGAATCCCTTTTAGAGGAAACTTACTTCAACTTCCACGTTTCGAGATGAAAACTATGTGAGTGAGAAGTGACTTTGTGTGTGAACAAGTGAAAGTGTGCCAATTTTTAATAATTTAGGTGTCACCTTGCTGCACGTGGACTTATCTTGGTCCTTACAAGTGTTGATTACCTAAGTTACTATGTTTCATTGGTACAGCCTTGCGGAATTCAAAAGTCCCTAGAAAACTAGCATGTGGACATGTGGGTCCTTACTATTCCTTTAACTCCCTGATGTGATTTAATCTAAGAAAGCTTTGAAACTATCCTAGATTGTGATCATGTGTGCATGTATGGTCCTGTTACAAAACCTTTAAACTTCCCTAGTGATTTAATCTAAGAAACTAAATTTCAACACTATCCTATCTTTGTATCATGTGGGCATGTATGGGCCGGTTACAATCTTGAGATGTGTTTGAAAAATAAACTAAGAGGAGTCTCGAGGGGGATGTTGTCCTCTCCTAAAGGTTTTAGTCTTCTTTAAGGGAGATGAAATTGTCCTACAACCTCTTTCTGATTCTCAAGATCGCTTTGAATCACGAGAGAAGAGCATACTCAACGATTGATATCCAATTTATGGTCCCAATGAAAGTTTTATATGTGATTACAAATGATTCCAACTTATACACTTAGTCAAAGTGGGCCATCCATGTGGCAAAATAAAATCCAAAGAGTAAATAATGATTTTAAACCCCCTAAGTGCTTATGTGTTTTGACTAATCCCTTTATATGGAGAGGGAACTAAGTGTGGTGCAGATTACAACATGCATGGAATCATATTTAAGAAGGCTAGGGGCCTTCTACAAATCACAAAAAGGCTTACAATGTGTATTTTTCTGCATAGGTGCGCAGGTCTCAGAGTAGACAGAGGTGCACTGGGCGCCAATGCATGAACTGAAAAATAATTTTGGGCATAGGTGCGCAAAAGGCGCTCAGTAATACAATGATTTTGGCGCACATGCGCATGATGCATGACTGTGGGCCAATAAACCCGCGCACAACTGTCACACGGCCGTGAAAAAAATTCCGATTGAAATTCTCTCAACTCAGCTTTGAATTTGATGTTTTGTAGGTCGGCTTGGGCCGGTTATGGCACTTGCAGGTTAAATAAACAGAAAGAAGAGCTAAAATGACCTAAATGGGGCAGGAAATTGATATCTTTCCCCAGTGGAGTCGCCAATCTGTTGCACGTCTTTTGTCACCTAAATGAGAAAAACAAAGGTGCTTACAAGCTTAGTTGGGTTAGCTAAGCAAGACAACAGTAAAGGAAAATGTTAGAGGAATAAACATAAAAGACTAAGCTAAGAATTAAACTAGGAAAGGAGAGAACAATTAAACTATTGAGCATAAGGACATAAGAACAAGAAACAAACAAGACTCATGTCACCAATGGAAAAGATTGTATTAGTGAAAAGAAAACACCGAGAAGAAAGGGGAGTTTGGGACCCTTCTTCCTCCAAGGGAGGGCTCTTGAACCCCCAAGATTAAGCTCTTCTTACAACTTGAAAACTTTAAAGAAATGGTGAAAGAATCCCAAGCTAACCCACTCAAAAGGTAATGTGGATTGCCCAAATGGAATGGTGCTAGTATGCTCTTGATGAGAAAAGAGATTCCCCAAGAGAATAGTAGAAGCATAACCTTACAAATGAATTCCTTGAAAATGTAGTGCACCCATGGTCTTGTTTTATAGCACCACTTTGAGGTATTGTGCAACCAACTTTTAGTGTGAAAAGGGGTTGTCTAGGGAACCTTTAGGTCTTTGACCAACCACCCAGTCAGATCCATCCGAGATTTGGATGTCAAATCGACTTGGAGGCTGAACCCGAAGTGGGTGGGAGGCCGACCAACCTCATAAATGTGTCATTCTCAGGTGTACACAGCTTTTAGCATCCACAGTCACACATCATGTGGATGTGCTCTTTTCCTGCATTTCTGGATGGCACATGTGTGCGCGTGCCCTGTGTAGTCATAGGGCATCTTGATTTTATAACTAGTTGTATAGTTTTAGACCTTTTGGAAATGATTTTTTGGTAATTTTGGTCCATGGGTGGACTCATAGCTGTTTGAAGATGCTGGATTCTTGTACCATTTGCGGACGAAATTTCAGTGATAACAATGGTGTTGGGTAAATTATATGAAATAATTTCCATTACATTTAATGTCAATCCACGGTTCGTAGGCTTGTGAGGTGCAAACACAATATGCGTAGGACCAAAGCTAGGCTATTCTATCCTAATTGTAAAATAACTTAAAAATCTTTGTGAAATTGGTTATTCTTCTTCAAGTTCTCTATTGGAATGATTGGGGCTCAGTCTGGCTACATATGACAACAATCATATGTTGCATGAACACTACATTTCCAACATCCAAATTAACTTGCCGAATTGTATTTTAAAGAGTTAACAATCTATGTTGGAAATAAACACACATGCATTTAATGGAATCAACTATCAAACACTAAAATATTCAGACTTAACCTTGGACTATGGGACAAAAGTCTTGAGTCTTCAGTGGTCCTCAAATAATGTTTGAGCACAAAAAACAAACTGCAAGTTTTTTTTTACAGAAAATGAATTGTAGGAATGTACTAAATTGCATATATATATATATATATATATATATATATATATGATAGAAGTGGATACTTGTGTAACAAATAGTAATAGGAGAAGAAGTGTTAACTCTCTAATTAAAAAGGCTGAAGATAAAATGTCTCGTGAAAGTATCAACCATATACATAATTAAAGCAGAATGGGAATGGTGAGATGAATGCTCTTTGCAATGAGATATTCAATTTGAAATGCAAAGCTTAATAAAAAGTAAAGGGAAAGTAGAAACATTAACTTTTTCAATTATATTGGATATCTATATCCATTAAACACAATCAATTATACAAAATCTAATGCCTTAAGTGAAGTGAATGAGTGAGTTCTTTGTGTGGACAATAAATGTAAGTATAATATTGAATGTGTACTCATCAAACAAGGTGTGATATGATGAAAAGAAAGAGGCTGATCCTCTATGTGATAGAATGTGAATGAAATGTTGATGGACAGTGATTCAATGTGTAGAGTATAAGGATGAATGGGCATCATGAAAGAGGAGATTGAATGGGTGAATTAAATGGGAAAATGGATGGTGATGTGAGGGAAATTGTTTAACACAGAACATAGTATGCTTGGATAATGAACACACAAGATTAATCATATAAATTCAAATGGAATTCAATGCATATGAAACACACTATGATAATGTCTTAGTTGAGGTTGTGATCTGAGTTTCGAATAACATAAGCACACTTAAAATTTAAATGAACATAATAAGAAATCAATGAATCAAAGTTCAATCAAATTAAAAGCAAGTGCATCTAATTAATAAAAATGGGAACAACAGGACACTACTCATCTTGAGGGGCCCTTCCCAACCTAGGCAATGTCTGAGAAACTAAGTCAGATCTGAAGGATGCCCATAACTTCAACAATGATCAATTCCTTATTAAATAAAAGATAAACACTTCAGTTTTCAAAAGAATGCTCAATTCATTCATATCATATCATTCCCCCCTTTCCCATTCTCTATGAGATTATATTTATACATCATTTCCATTGAGAAGAGAAAAAATCAAATCCCAAACTCAGATTTTGAATTTCACAATTTTTGGAAACAAATCCCAAATTCCGGGTTTTTCACCAATATCGACAGATTCGTGTTAAAAATCCAAACATAACCCTTAATTTGTTTCGAATTTTGAAAAACTTCTCTAATCGTACTCAATTTTTCACCTTTTGGACAAAACCCATATTCTAGAATTTTTAGATGTGATCTCCTCTTTATGAAAACTGAGGCAAAAGTTGGAAGTTTGGAATTGTCTGCTAAATTTAGCTGTAACATTAATTTTGTGCTAGAGGCCCACACGTGAAAGCTGGGTGAATGTTGTCACAAATTTTAGCATGCCAACTTCGTTAGGATAAAACCCATGTTCCCGATTTCCTTCTAGAGGTGCGCCAATATTCCAAGCTACAATATCAGGTACGAGAATAACTATACTGGTGCAAGAATGTTGAACTATAGTAATGGTATGGGAATGTTGATCATGCAAATCACACTTTATCAACCGTCATTAGTAAAACATGATACAATCATCTTTTAATCACTAAAAAGATAGAAAAAACAATGTTTTAACCACAGTGGATATAATGACAAATGATGGCGTTTAATTAGGGTTTATGGTGTGTATTAACAACGAAATGCGGGAAAAGGTGTAATAATGAATGTATTTATATAGAGGAAAACATGGAAAAAGTGAAGCTCAAAAGAGGGTGTTTGCTGGCCATGGACACACAGTTCTGGTACTAGAGGGAACCTCACTTCGACTTCCTCCCTGGCGAGGCATGGCCTAACTAACAAGAGGTAGGGGTGGAGAAATAAACATAACGAACTAGGTAAGCACCAAAGGGGGAGACTAAGAGCCAAATTTGCTGGAAGAGGAGGGCGATAGGAACCAAAAAGGGGAATGGGCATCGCCATAAGAAGAACGTAGGGGAGTAAAGGTGCACGAGCGCAGGAGGAGTGGACATTGTACCAATGCCAAATCCATGACGGGAGGCCAAATCTAAGCGCATTAGAGAAGTTAGTTAAGGGTGCGGTGAAGTGAAAGTTTGTAGCAGTCATGAGGGGGTATTAAAGGCGGAAGGGAGCAACAAGTTTCATCACATGGGTTGAGGCAAGGTGGCAGGCACAAAATTCCTGGTTGGACGCGTGGAACGCGCTATCACCCCATCCAGGGAAGGTGTATTACACTTTACACACCAAGTCTAAAGCTAATTAAAGTTTCGATAAAAGGTGAAATGATTAATTATAAATGATTAATACTTTTGAGCATAATGTGCTCATGTATTTGTTATTTAATTTGTGAAAAAATAAATAAATTAAGTGTGAGAATCCACCTCACAAATTAGTTTTCTATTTTTAGGGGTAAGTTGGTAGTCTCATGAATTGGTTTGGGATTCTTCCTCATTATATCCCAAGTAGTTTCCTAGTCTCAAGGGGAGGTTAAGAGTCTCCTAGGTTGGTTTGAGATTCTTTCTCATTTTGTCCTTTGAGTTGTTATTAAATCCTAAACTTGTGGATCTTTTCTATTTGGATTATTGTTAAGAACCAAACATCAATATAGCATATAAAAACCTCAGGAAAAGTACTCAATGCCTTGAAGAAGAGATAATTTCAGATAATAAGCCTCTTCGAGGGGGAAACCTCCTTTTACCCCACTTAAATGTTCAAGTACAAGATGATTCAAAATGAAAATGTCTCCTTGGTATATATAGGAGACTAGG
>SNQJ01S0028061.1:15211-37973 GCA_010110895.2 Picea sitchensis | reverse complement strand
TACAAGATGATTCAAAATGAAAATGTCTCCTTGGTATATATAGGAGACTAGGAGGTATAATTACAAATAATGGCCTAAAGCCGACATAATTAAAATAACATTACTAATCTAAATTACAACTAATGGCCTAAATCTGACATAAACAAAATAGCATTACTAATCTAATATGCCCCAATTAAGGGGTAATGAGCCAATATCAGGGCTTAACAATTATGGAGCTAAGGAAACTATATAAATTCCTTATGTAATATTCTCTTTGAAGGGGGGCTTGGAAGAGAGCTCAAGGGAGCTTGGAAGAAAGGAATTTAGTCCTTATAGTGTCTAAAGAAATGTCACTTATGTGAGAGCCTTAAGTTCTTTATGTAAGAGAAGGTTTCTCTGGGTTTCATCTTTGTATGGAGCATGTGCCACATTTTGTGAGAAGGTTTTATCCCTTGCTATAGGAAGGATAATAAAATGGTTTTTTGTTGTAGTTGGCCTAGAGAGGTAGCCAAGACATATGGAGAACTCCATTAACACATGGGTGTCAAATTATATGTGTGAGTTTTGATTTCATTCTCACTTAATTAAGTAGAGATTTAATTGCACATACGCACATAATTAGACAATTTTCTCATGTTCATATGCATTTTTAAGAAATTATTTGCTCATATTCACATGCAATTAATCGTCAGTAAAATATCCTCGTCATAGATTTATGTATAGAAATTTCTCATAGAAAATCATGGATCAAGTGGTATGAGACATGGTCTGACTAGTTTTGTAGATTGTGAATATCACCATGGGAAAAGGATTGAAGCGAGCAAGACTTCAAGAGTTGGAAGAAATCAACCAATGCATTCAAGCAGAGAATGTAGATCTCAGAAGGTTGTGGAGGAATAAGTTGGAGAATGTTCCACTATAGAGGAGGCAAAAAGTCCCTCCAAGATCATTCCAACTTGTGGCCATGAAAGGTATAACAATTATAGTTATTGTAATGAAAATATAGAGGTGTGCACATTTGGTCAGGTACTAGAAGATACCTCTTATGCACTAGGTAACCAAGGTGGTTTCCTTGAAGCTTCATCCCAAACAAGAAAAAAGTAGGAGTTGGCCAAAGAAGATGACCAAGTGTCACAAACAAGAATGGAGGTAAATAATTATCCATGTGCAATTTTGTTAAGAACCAAATATCCAAAATAGCATAAAAACCTCATAATAAGTACTCCACCTTGACAAAGAGAGAAACTCAGATAATAAGCCTCTTCGAGGGGAAAACCTCCTTATACATCATATGAATTCAGAAATACAAGATGATTCCAAATGAAAAGGTCTTCTTGGTATATATAGGAGATAGGGGGTACAATTATAACTAATGGACCCAATCCGTCATAAATAAAATAACAATACTAATGTAATATGCCCCAATGAAGGGGTAATGTGCCCTGATTTAGGGCTTAACATGTCTCTCCCCTTCAGACAATTGTTGTCCTCAACTCTTGAGTAGTTATGGATTCTTTTGTATAAAATATTCATCTTCCCACGCGGAACCTTCAACAGGTAGTTTCTTCCACTTAATGAGATACTTTGAAATTGATCTATTCCTCAGCTGGCGAATTATTGTGTCAATGATAGCTTTAGGCTCTAATAGATTTTTCCTTCCTTGTCAAGTTCTGGAAATATAGTTTGAACTAGGATCTTGTCACCTATAACCTTCTTTAAGCATGAAACATGGAAAACTGGGTGTACTCATGAAGATGCAAGCAGTTCCAATTTGTATGCCATAGTACCAATCTTTTGCAACACCTTATAAGGGCGATAGTACTTCGGTGATAATTTATTATCTTTATTAGCTTACTTGAGGGACATCTCTTTGTGTGGTTGTAGTCTTAAAAACACCCAATCCCCTACTTCAAAACTTCTTTCACTACAATGTTGATCTGCTTGTTGTTTCATGCAATTTTGTGCCATGGTAAGGTTGTCCTTTAAAAGTTGAAGAACTTGTTGTTGATGCTCGATGTGATATTCCACTGTTTGAACATTAGATTTTACTTTTAGAGAAAAAGTGATGGACGATGGGTGACATCCATAAAGTGCCATAAATGGTGTCATTTTTGTTGCAGTATGAAAGGAAGTGTTATACCACCATTCTGCCAAGGGTAACCACTTGAACTATTGTGTTTTTTTATAGAGACAAAGCAACAAAGGTAGCCTTCCAAAAATTTGTTCACTATCTTAGTTTTTCCATCAAATTGAGGATGATAAGATGAGCTATGAGCCAATTGAGTACCCAAACAAGAAACTATTTATGTCCAAAAATGTCCAGTGAAGATGGGATCTCTATCACTAACAATAATCTTTGGGCTTCCATGTAGCTTTTGAACTATCTCCATGAACACGGTAGCAACTGTACTGGATTTGAAAGGATGAGAGAGTGCACAAAAGTGTGTGTACTTGGTAAGTCTGTTAACAATCACCATGATGGTACTCTTTCCTTCAGACTTCGGTAACCCTGTGATGAAAACCATGGAAACCTCCTCCCAGTATTGATGTGGAATGGATAATGGTTGTAAAAGACTTGGGGTCTTAATTGTTTCCACCTTATTTTGTTGGCAAACCAAACATTCTGCCACAAAATTTTGAACATCGGTTTTAAGGCCATACCAAAAAAATTCCCTCTTAACCCTGTGATAGGTTTTCAAAAATCCTGAGTGACCTCCTACTGGAGAGGTGTGCAATTTAAAAAGTACATTTTGTTTGAGTTGGGAGTTCTTACATAAATATAAGCGATATTTGTACCACAATGAACCATTTTTCCATGTAAATGTATTGGATGCACTGGAATCCTATTGCAACCTTTGAATTAGAGTCCACACTTCTTTGTCATTCTTCCATTCATCCCTTGCTTTTGTTATCCAATCAGGTTGGATGATAGAGATAACACATAGAAATGCCTCAACATATTCATCCTTTCTTGAGAGTGCATTTTCAACAACATTTTTCTTCCCTTTTTTGTAAATGATTTCAAAGTCATAACCCAACATCTTGGTCACCCATTTTTGTTTCTCTTCCAAAGATAGTCTTTTTTCCAAGAAGCATTTAAGACTTTCATGATCTGTTTTGACCTTGAAGTGCCTACCTATTAGGTAAGGGCATAATTTATTCAATGCATGTAGTATTTCCATCATTTCCTTCTCATAAATGGGTTTGTGTAATTCCTTTCCCTTGAAAAGCCGACTTTCAAAAGAAATGGGCCTTCCTTCTTGTATTATAACAACACTAATGCCATTTCCTGAGGCATCACATTCCACAATAAAGGTTTTTGTGAAGTATGGTGTGGTCAAGACATGAGATTTTCACATTTCCTCTTTAAGTTGTTCAAAATCTTGAGTTTCCTATGGATTCCATGAAAATGCATCCTTCTTAGTTAATGTAGTTAAATGTGTTGTTATTCTTCCATAGTTCTGAACAAACTTGCAGTAGTAACATGTCAAACACAAAAATCCTCTAAGATTCTTCAATGTTTTGGGAATTGACCAATCCATCATGGATTTAATATTGTTAGGGTCTACCTTGACACCTTCGTGAGATACAATATGACCCAAATAATCTAGCTCCTTCACCCCAAAGAAATATTTGGACGGTTTGACATATAAATGTTGCTCCTTCAGTAGTTGTAGTACCCTGTCAACATTTCAAACATGATATTCCCAAGACTTGCTATAGATTAATATATCATAAAAAATACTAACACAAACTTTCAAAGGAAGGGATTGAAAATGGAATTCATCAACCCTTGGAATGTGGAAGGTGCATTTGTAAGGCCAAAAGGCATTACCACAAATTCATAATGGACTTCATGAGTTCTGAATGTTGTTTTTGGGATATCTTCGTCTTTCATTCTAATCTGATGATACCCTGAATCAATATCCAACTTTGTGAAGTATATTTCTCCATGTAGTTCATCTAGCAATTCATCAATGACGAGAATGGAAAACTTAACTTTAATGGTGAGCTTGTTGAGCTCTCTATAATCTTGGAACATACACCATTGGCCCTCTTTCTTGAATACCATTACCACCGATGTAGAGTAAGAACTTTGGCTATGTCTAATAATTCCAATCTCTAACATTTCTTCAACCATACGCTCAATTTCACTCTTATGGGCATAAGGGTATATGCAAGGCCTGATGTTAGGAGGAACACACCCAGGAATTAAGTGAATAGAATGATCATGATCACGAGTGGGTGGAAGACTTCTGGGAATTTATTCAGATACTTTGGAATTATTATCAATGATCCCTTGGAGATCCAAAGGAATATATGGCTTAGATGTTTGAAAATCTAGTGAGCATAGTTCTACAATTACACCCTGATGCCCCTTTTTCAATAATTTTTTCATGCCATTAGAGCTTACCACCTTACCGAGTTTTCTTGTGAAACCCCTTAACTCAAATTCCTTTCCTTCCAATGAAAATTTCATGAAAAGTTCTTGAAAATTAAAAGCCATTGTTCCCAATGATTGTAACCATTGGAATCCTAGTACGACATCAACACCACCCATGGGTATAAAAATAATTGGAATATTCATTACATATTCCCCCATAATAAGATTGATCTTATGGAATTTTCCTGAGCAATTGATAGTTCCTCCATTTGCAATCATTACTTGAAAATATGGTGCTGGATATACAAAGAAATTGCAAGCTTTGGCTAATTCACAGTGAATGAAATTATGAGTACTACCATAATCAATTAGCACTATTACCTTTTTATTTTTGATATATCCTTCGATATTGAGGGTTTGAGGAGTGCTAATTCCAACCAATGCATGACATGATATGGTGGGAGTCATCTCTTTAGAATAAATATCTTCTACGTATTCATCTTGAGATGGTTATTGTTCTTCTTCATCTTCTCAATCAATGTAGAATAATTTCTTCTCACCACACTTATGTCCCTTACTGTACTTGTTGTCACAATTAAAGCATAAATTTTTTTCTTGTCTTTCCTCCAATTGTTGAGGTGGTTTAAAAGAAGGAACATTATTCTCTCAATAGATATTAGGGGTGGTCCTTCTAGTAGCCATAGCCATATTTTTACTTTCAAAATTTCTCGCCACTCTGAACGCATTCTCCAATGATTTGGGTTCTCAAAGGTGAACCTCATGTTGAATGTTATCCTTTAAATTTCCTATGAAAACATCAATCAGGTGCTCATCTGAAATATCCATTACCTTTATATTCAATCTTTGGAAGTTTTCAATGTTCTTCACAAATGAACCCTTTTTCTTGAGATTTATCAATTGGCTAAATAAGGTATTGATCATTGTATCCTCATAGTGTGCTATCATTTCTTCCACGAAAATTTTCCAAGTGACAAGTAATTTGCAAGAACAAAGACATCGATACCACACAAACTGATTGGGTTCTAAATATAAAGATGCAATTCATACCCTTTGTGTGTGTGGCACATCATGTAGATCAAATAACTACTCCATATGTAGTATCCATGTGATTAGATCCTTTCCATCAAACTTCCTTATATCGATCTTAGGAAAGTGGTTGGTCTTCAACCAAAAGCTGAAGTTTCTCCAGTCTTGATTGATCTTCCTTGTGTCCTCATCATGATATTCATGGGATACATTGTCACTTCTAGGTGGCCTCTCTATTAGAAACTTTTTGAACCCTTCCATGATATCCCCTTTTAAACCATCCATCTTAGTATCCATTATTGCTTCCAACTTAGTTTCAGTTGAATCCATCATCCTTTGTAGTTCATCTTTTGTTATTGCCTTCTCTTGTAAATCATTTATTTCCTTGTTCATTTCTTTACCTTCATCAAGAGTCCAAGTAGGACTATTTTAAGGCTCATTTGGTGTATAAGTTCCCTTTTTTGGTGGCAAGTTGGCCAAGTATCACTGCAAGGTAGGAATTCCTAACTGGCTTAGGCAGAGGTCCTCACATACAAGGGAGTGTCAGGTGCTATAGCTCTATGATATACGTGTAGGGTCCAACAATAGTACTCATCCCAATATCACAGGGCACTAACTAAGGAGTCTTGACCATGCCCTTAGTCATACTATCCGACAACCTAGGTAATAGAGAGTGATCTCCCCGAGTGATGTTCTCAGTGTACTATAGCAACAATATTGCCAAATGGTTTACTCAATTGGTTGGAGAATTCTAGGGGGTCTCTTGATATATGCCTGATACGTGGGAGCTCAAATTTTTATTAGTGTTTTCTAATGTGCAATCGTTCGAAAGGGGCCTTCTGATATACTCTAGGTACGTGGTGGAAGAACCACATTGTCCCCAGGTTATAGCGCTGACAAGTAACGACAACTCCTACGTTTAGAAACGTTGGAATACGTTTGTACCTGAAAATATCTAAGTTTCTATTAAATTTAAGTGATACTACTTTTATCCCACATTATTCCACTTTTTGAATTACCCTAATTGGATCTTCTAGTGAAAAGATATGCAAATTAAAAAAAAAAAAACCGCACCTTTTAAACCCTGATTTGGAGATTGTTCTGCTAGTTGAGCTTTCTTCTTTTGTAGCTATGAAATTTAAGCCCTTATGAGTCTAAAATTTTGGCCCGACGTAGCCTGATGTGTCTTCTTTCTAACCCCACAGATTAGACCAAGATTTGAATTTCCAAGATAATTTTATGATAACTTTCCCAAGATGTGTTGATTTTTTCCCTTTCACGAGAAAAAACTTGTATGGCCTTCCTCGCGCCAATGTCTTCCCTTCAAAAAGTGAAATTTTCACCAATAAGAATTTGGTCTATACCCTAACCAATGGAATAGATCTCACTCAATTTGGAGGTATGCAGCTTCAAATATAACCTTTTTTCCAAGAACACTTGTTTTAGACTAAATTTTGGACCAACCAAAAACCCTAATTTCCTCAAAGAATAACTTTCAGAGTAAAATGAATCAAGTGATGAAATTTCAACACAAGGTACTTCACTATTCATCCTTTGTACTGTAAAAATTTCATAACCTAAAACGAAGTTGAAAATAATTGGGAGAGAAAATTCCAAGAATACATGTTTCTGACTAGTTTCAGGACTAGTCAAAAACCCTAACTTGGACAGAATGTATCTCCAAACATATATCGAACCAAGATCTTAAATTTGGACTCAAGAGCCTCCTCTACACCATATTAATTTCAGATCATGAAACCTTCCATAAAAAGGTTGTAGCGAAAATTCCAAGAAGACTTGTTTTGAAGAAGCCAGTCTCGAGGATTGTCTAGCTCTGATACCAAATGTTAAGAACCAAATATCCAAAATAGCATAAAAACCTCATAATAAGTACACCATGCCTTGACAAAGAGATAAATTCAGATAATAAGCCTCTTCAAGGGGGAAACATCCTTATACATCATATGAATTCACAAATACAAGACGATTCCAAATGAAAAGGTCTCCTTGGTATATATAGGAGACTAGGGGATACAATTACAAATAATGGACCCAAGCCAACATAAATAAAATAACAATAATAATGTAATATGCCCCAATGAAGGGGTAATGTGACCTAATTTAGGTCTTAACAAACTAAGACTTGGATTGATGAACCCTCAATTATGTTGGACTCTTGACACCAAGTTACAAATAGAGGTACCCCTCTCCTGTGATTCCATTGCCTGAAAATTATTATTTTTTATGATCTATGGAACTAGGGCATTGTTTAGTAAGAAACAATATTATTTTTGCACTAAGGGGTTGATGTTGTAAAACATTATCTAGGGTGATTATGGGTAGTGTATTGACGTGAGTCTTGACCAAAAATATTTGCGGGAGCTTACATAACTCAATTATGCTAATTAGTTTGGATTTTATGTCCCTAAACCAATTCTTAATGTGTCTTTGAATGACTTAAGAAAGTGAGATGCAACTCACCATAAAACTCTAACTAGGGCTCAGATGGACGAATTGTCATTTGCATTAGAATCTTGACACTAGGTTATAGCTAGAATCAAACCTCTTCTATGATTCCATTGCTTGATTTGTTTTTATTCAATGATCTCCAAAACCACGATTTTGTTTAGTAAAGAACAATGCAATTTTTGCACAAAGGAGTGGATTTTGAAAATCACTAGCTCAAACGATTTTGGGTAACATGCTCACATGGGCCTTGGCCAAACACACTTATGAGATCTTATGAAACTCAATTCTACTACTCAATTTGGATTTTATGCTCCCAAACCAAATTCTCAATGTGTCCATGAATGGCTTCAGGAAGTGAGTTGCAACTCACCATAAAAATCTAATCGAGGATCAAATTAACAAACTGTTGATTACATTACACTCCTGACACTGGCTTACATTTAGGGACACCAATGAAAAATGACCAGCAATGTTTGAATGAAAATCGTCCATAATTTGCAACCATATCCTCAGTAAGTGCAAGAGAAGATACTTTCTACTATCAAGAACCAATGAAAAATGACTAGTAGTGTTCAAATTACAACTGCCACGATTGCTATAGAGGCCATGTGTTGTTGCAAATAGTGACCCAATTCTCTGGGTGCATAATGATCCAAGGGCCAAGCTATGTTGAAAAATTAGATATGAAATCCATGAGCAACGACACCCTCAAACAATAAATGAACCAATTATATGAGACATGAGTACCATATCTGCAAAAAATCGACTCTCTACGTCGATTTCTAGCAACAATATAGTTGTCTCACACCCTCAAGTTCATTCTGATTCTGTCTCACAATATCCAACAACAAAGAATCCCCAACAATGATTCACCTGGGATAAACAAATTAATATCATCTAAAACCCTTGTTGCAACAATGGCCGAACTGCAACAAAAACCCCACGTGGTCGTACGCTACAACAAAACCCTCGATGGTCCGTGAACTAATTTTTTGTTAGAGATGAATGTAGGGATTTCCACCTGCTTTATTGAATTCTTTGGGCCAAAACTATGAGGCTAATTGAGGCCTTCAAGGAATCAAAAGTGATCCCAAATGAACTCGATGGGTATCAATGTCCACTAGTTTTTCGTCAAACCCATGCAACTAGAATGGAGGATTTTGATGAGTCCACATTTGTGAATATTTCTTCCTTGTATGAACACCATAACAAATCAAAACAACAAAACTCAGTGGAATGTTGTTACAAAGGGCCATCTTCATATTCTAAATTTGTTAATTACAACCATCATGTAATGATTTTCTAGTGGCCATATTTACAATTGTATAGCCTATCATTATGATGACTATTAGAACATCATTTTGAGGAATTTGTACACACAATGAGGAATCATTAGACTTGTGAGAGATCATATTGGCGTAATATTCTTCTTCCTCCAATTGTGATTCTATCCCTCTAGTCATCATTAAGGGGGAATGTTAGAATTTGGTAATGATTTCCTAGCGGTCTCACATTTTGTCAAGTTATTCTTCAATAAATATATATCTTGTAAAAAGGGTTTATCTGACATGTATCATGGGAATTTTTCTCCTTTTAGTCTCTCATATATAATCAAGGTGAAGGAGGCCCTTTAGGGGCAATAGGGAAAAAATTAGTGTGAGGTAATGCATATGTGGGGTTGGCCAAGCATTGTAAGATTGGAGAGTTTACCTAAAGAATAGAATACCAACTTTCAAGGATGTTTACCCACATTGGGGTTTTACCATGTAAACTCTATCCTCTTGTTGACTCCATATTTTTCCTAATTTTTTCCTTCTATAAGTCTCTTTTTTAACATAATGATTATGCATTTTGAGCTTATTATCAGATTATTATCATCAGATCGATATGGGATGCGAATCAGAAAAAAGGTGTGATCCATACCTTCATCTGGACCTTCATTCAGACTTTCATCTAGACCTTCATTCAGACCTTCATCCGGTCCTCATTACAGAACTCAAAGCGCAACATATTTGGCCATTAGCATACCTGTGGGCATTTTCGGGCAAAACCAGAACATGGGTTTTTTACCTATTATTGTCCTCCTACTATGGATCCCACTATATTTCGATTTAGACAGTTGAAAGTATCTCCTATATTTGAGCTACGATTTTAAGAACTCATAGTCTATTAATAGCATAGCTAAATGATTTTCTCGTTTTGAGAGAGAGTCGACCCTTTCAGTGGTCAACCTCTCAGAATCTATATATACTTGAGCTCGTTAGCATGATGGGACTAACCAAGAGAAACAATTTAAGAATTATGTGTAAAGTTTAGCTCTGTTCTTCATTTCAATGAAAGTTTATGAATTAAGTTGAGTTTGTGATTCAATTCATGAGTTGAATTTTCCCTAGCTTGAGGCACCAGTAGTCTATGTGTCTTATTTCCTTGTCTATTCATATTTTTAGCCTCTCTTTTGCAGGAATTGTTCTAATTTCCTTCTTATAATCATTTCCTATTAATTCCTCTATATACCTTATTTCCTTATAATTGTTCTAATCCCTCTTTTCTGCTATAATCTCTCTTCTGCATAATTTCTTTATACATATCAGTTGTGTTAATCCTCTTTTGATTGTATATATCAGCAATATATATTCACTTTAATTACTTACACTATGTTGTAAACATGAATCTTCTTTGTAATTAAAATCAGTAGTCTATGTGTCTTATTTCCTTGTCTATTCATATTTTTAGCCTCTCTTTTGCAGGAATTGTTCTAATTTCCTTCTTATAATCATTTCCTATTAATTCCTCTGTATACCTTATTTCCTTATAATTGTTCTAATCCCTCTTTTCTGCTATAATCTCTCTTCTGCATAATTTCTTTATACATATCAGTTGTGTTAATCACTCTTTTCTGATTGTATATATCACTGTATATATTCACTTTAATTACTTACACTATGTTGTAAACATGAATCTTCTTTGTAATTAAAATAGATTAAACTAACCTCTGTAGCGTTGTATAATTATTATTCTCCTTGTTTAAAAGTACAATAACATAATTTCATTGAAGCATTTCTTGTTCAAGTACAGTAGTGTAATTTCTTATTTTAAGAGTTGTTCATAGGTTTGATCAATCACAAACACATGTATCTTATATTTCCTTAATGGAAAAGATTTCAGTAGGCTGTCTTGTTTATACTCTGCATATCTCTGTAGAAATTAACATTGAATTGATTCTCTTTGAATTATCAGAAGTGTTAAGATGCCATTGTGATATAATTCGCGATCGTAGGCACAACCACTATATTTAGATGTCATTATGATATAATTTGCCATTGTAGACACAGATAGATGATGTTGTTTTCCTTCTTTAGTACGATAGTGTGAATTAGATGACACTATTTACTTTTAGTCAGTAATATTATTGTAATGACGTGGTTTATTTTCTGTAGAATAGAAGTAACTGCGAGTTTTTGATTTAATATTGAAAATTTGATTTAAGAATAGAGTTCACTTCAAAGGATTGATTTTAAGGAATTATAACTTACTTCTGTTCAAGGACTAAGTTTACTTAGAGTAACGAGTTCACTATTCATAAACATAGATTGCTCTAAACATTTAAAATGAATTTTATTGTCCAAACATATCTCATCTTGTTTATAGTCCTTTAAATCATCTTTTAAGATAGAATTGTAGATTGAAAATATAGTGCTAATCCTTAGGGTAAACCATTCTCTTTCCTAGTTAATTCAATTTCCATACCTCATAAGCAGTTAGTTTCTTTTCTATATTGAAACATATTGTGTTACAACTCAAAATTTACTTACCACGATCGATAATTTAATCGAGGAAAATTAAGGTATATAGTTTACCCATTATTTTTAGCATCGTTGCCATAGAATTTTCCAAAGGTAGAAAGCAATTAGGAAGTAGACTATTTCTAAACATTAGTGCTAGTTTGGTGGTGGGGGAACGTTATGACGAGAGGTAAGAACCTATGCATATGTTATAGCAGGTTCCCCCAAACCCAATGGTAGTTTTATTTTTGTTTTTCTTTCATGAAAAAACCTAGGGATCCAAAGGGTAGATATGTTAAAACCAATCAAAAACTTCCAACCAAAGTTCCTTCTAAACTTTTTAGAGGAAGAAATACTCCATCTATAAAATCTACAGAACGGTATCGAAAAGTACAAGTGGGAGATAAATTAACCCATAAAGCTAAAGAAGTTTCAGCAGAGACTAGAACTGAGGAAACCATATAACATAAAATTGAGACATCGACAATAGAAATAAAGGATGTAAAACCACTCGAACCTTCCGATTTCTTATCATCAACACCAACCAACACAACTTTTTCCTTTTTACCACCATCAGGGGATTCAAACTTTATAGATATCATTGAACCTGAACAAGTGAACACCCTCTTTTGGAGGTCAACAAATATAGTTGTGTCACAAGTTGAAACAAAAACTTCCGAACTAATAGTTTCAACAGGCTCGAGCAAAGTCCCTATAACAGATAATTCTTCTCATCGAAGAAATATATCTCTTGAAAAAGAACGTTGGGATGCCTGATTATATCCAAGAATAAAAACACTAAGGTATTCTCTTTTTGCTAATCAGATCAGTATGGATGACCATGAGGACCATAATCATGTGAGATATGATGAGGGATAAGAGGTAGGAAATGAGACAAAAACCACTTTTGATTTTCCAATTTTGGATACCGTGCAAAATGTTAATATGAAGAACATTCCACCTTCTTCACTACCTACCTTTTATGGTAAGAGTAGTGAGGATCTAGACACCTTCATGTTTGAGTTTTACATCTTGTACAAAATTTATAACTACTTTCAAGATGCTTAGAAAATAAAATTATTCCCTGCCACTCTTAAAGATTCTACACTTAGATGGTTCATGGGATTAAAAGAGTCTAGTATCAGATCTTGGGAAGATATCAAGACCATATTCCTTAGTAAATACCAATACTATTGCAAATATAAATATTCTCAAAATGATATCTTTTAAATTCAACAATTAGAAGACGAGAGTCTTGAAGATTGCATGGAACAGTTCCTCTATATTTCACAAAAATCAAAATATAATGACCTTCTAGGCGATGCAATAATAACACTTTTTCTTAAAGGGATCTCAGAAGAATATCTGGAAACACTTAATATTATGGAATTAGGAGATGTCTCCCATAAACCATTTGCTAATATTTGTGAGATGTGTAGAAACTACTCGAGAAGCAGGGCTAAAACTGGAAAGGGTGTTCAAGATCCCTATAGTAGAAACTCAAAAGGGGCTAGTTCTGGTGGGGTTACAAGAATGGAAATAGGAAACATATTAGAAAACTTTAAAACTGATATTTTAAGTACAATAGGTTCCCAATTGGAGACTTCAAATATTAAGAAAAAACATGAAGAAGAGAATGTTGCGATGTGCATATTTTTTCCGAGGTGCAGGAGGAAGCATTCCTCAAGGGAATGCCCATTAGACAACATTTTAGTCTGTGGCTTCTGTACCGAAGATCATCCAACTGAAATATGCCCATCAATGCCTAGTTTATTAGCCATTTATAAAAGTGGGGATACTGGGGAATCTTCTTATGCACCTAGAAGGCCATGGCAGCCTAGGAGTCAGTGTTGGATTACTGAGAGGGGGGTGAATCAGTAATAGAGAAATTAGAATAATTTTTCATCATAAAATGCAAGTGTTATATCAATGCAACATTATCATCAAATAATTGTAGAGTAAATAAATAATGAACAAATGAGCAATCATACACATAAACAATATACCAATATTTTACGTGGAAACCCAAAGAGGGAGAAAACCACATAATGTTTTTTCTTATATGTCTTTAAGAATTACATTTATTGGAAGCACCAACTTCCTTTGTTTTCCAACTGCAACTCGAAGGAGGCGCCAACCCCCTAGTTTCTTAGGCTACAACCCGAGGGAAGCTCCAACTCCCCAATTCTCTAGCTACAACTAAAAGGAGGCTACAACCCCCTATGTTCTCAATCTACAACTTGAAGGAAGCTCCAACTCCCCAATTCTCTAGCTACAGCCAGAAGGAAGCTTCAAATCCCCAATTCTGCAGCTACAACCAGAAGGAGGCTGCAACCCCCTAGTTTCTCAGGCTACAACCTGAGGGAAGCTCCATCTCCCCAATTTTATGGCTACAACCAGAAGGAGGCTACAATCCCCTATGTTCTCCGAATACAAATGGAAGGTGGATACAACCACTTGTACTTGCCCGACCAACCACCCTAACATAGAAGTAGAATGATGGAACTACTGTCACATTATCACTGTGAGATATACTGTTGTAAACTTGTACCAATCAACCTGTAACAATCTATACCAATAACTTGTTCCAACATGTACCATACATCAACCTGTACCTCAACCTATACCATAAACAAATGCATCAACCATGCACCAAACCTGTACAAATAACCTGTTCAAACAACCTGTAATCAACCTGTACCATAAACAAGTGCATCAACCATGCACCAACCTGTACCTCAACTTGTACCATCAACGAGTGCATCAACCATGCACCAAATATGTACCAATCATGCATCAAATACACATAAACTATGACTCATCAAGATGTACCAACATCATCAACTATACACCTCATGTATGTTCCAACTCATCAACTACTTGTCTCAACCATTTACCCAACATGTACCTCAACCATATACCAAATACATATACCAATAGAACCATCAAAATTTCTATATAAATACATCATGTTATCCATAACCAAATACCATAAATCCTTACATAAAACCATGTTCCATAACCTCACTTTTATTTAGCATCAAGGATGTATCATTCATAAGACAATCATATAACAATACCCCTAACAAGTGTCTCTCACAATGCACTACAAGATATGCCAATAAATCAAACTAAGTGCACGAACAATATACTTCAATAGATCTGCCTCAAAACCATTCTACAACAAGCCCTAAACTTCTAAGAGGGCATCCAACAGATTTACAAGGAAAACCCTCAACTAGATTCATAAGTTCAACACTATACATATGAAAACCATACATTTTTCTTCTTGTAGCGTTCCGATGCCGCGATTTTTCTGCCACAGTTTTTCTTCTGCACTTTTTCTTCCGCGGTTTTTCTATCACACTTTTCTTGCCGTGATTTTCCTGCCGCACTTTTCCTGCTGCGATTTTTCTACCGCAAATTTTTCTGCCACACTTTTCCTATCACGATTTTCCTGTCGCACTTTTCCTACCGTGATTTTCTTGCCGCACTTTTTTTGTCGCAGTTTTCCTGCCGTGATTTTTCTGCTGCACTTTTCTTGCCACACTTTTAGGCCTCACTTTTCTGTATCAATAATACCTACCCAAATAACCTTTCACAAAATAGATATTCAATGATATTCATTAGGTGATTAAATGAGAGCCCTTTTCCTCTTATTTATACTTTCATGTAGATTCCTCAAGGGGTTACCTTCTAACCATCTTAACCCACTTTCCTTATTTTAGGGCTAACCCACTTCTAATCACTTGTCCACTTAACTTGACCACTTTCCACAATTAGTAATTTTTCCATTAACTTTATTATTTAAATAATTTCTTTGTATCTACTTTGACTTATAGTACACTCATCACTTCACTTTATTATTTAAAAAATTTCTTCTTTGCAACCACTTTGACTACTTTGACCTTTTGGGGATTCTAGATGACTCATGAGGATTCTTCAACTTCATATGGCCATAACTCTCTAACCGTGAGGAGTTATGTGACGTTCCACATACCACTGGAAATGGCATGACATGTACTATCCATTTACAATAGTTGTATTTTAAAATATATTAAAACTCATACCATTATACATAAAACAAACTTGGGTCCATTACCCAAACCTTTGTGCTACCAAAATTTGCTATCGGACTTTCTTCAAGAGTTGAAATCAATGACAACCAACCCAATTAATCAACAATATCCCCCTTTGGCATTGATGGAAACACTCTGATGCAATACTGAATTCATATCACTCATGCCCACCATGTGACCATCGCTTCCCTTGGAACCATGCCTCTGTGCTCTTTCTCCAAGTATTTACCTTTGCATTGGATAAATCTCTCTCCCTTTGTCATCAATGGCAAAGGTATCTTTCCATCCGGGGCTGCTACCCCTGACTGAACTCTTCCTAAAACTAATCTCCCAACATGAACTATCTTATTTATGGTACTTCCTCATGTAAATATAAGACACATAAGATAAGCATTCAAAAGAATTCATTTTGGAGTAGAAATTACTCCAAGTCTCTCGTGAAGATACTCAAAGGCTTCCTTTGGAAGCGGTTTTGTAAAGATGTCTGCCACTTGTTCTTTTGTGTCCACATATTCAACTCTGATGTTATTCTCTGCAACATGTTCCCGTAGAAAGTGATACTTTATTGGAATGTGCTTCGTATTGGAGTGCATCATTGGGTTCTTTGAGATACTGATGATGCTTGTATTATCACAATAGATTAGAATGGGCTCATCATACTCAACTTGTATATCTGTCAAAGTTTGTTTCATCCATAGAACTTGAGTAAAAAATCTTGTTGCTACAATATACTCTGCTTTGGCTGTAGATAAAGATATTGATGATTGTTTCTTTCTTAGAAAAGATACTAAACACTCACCCAAGTAGAACATTGCTCCACTGGTGCTCTGTCGGTCATCAATGCAACCTGCCCAATGTTCATCTATGTAGGTAATAAGTGATAGATCATTTCCTTTTGGATACCATAATCCAAACTCTTGTGATCCTTTGAGATATCTAAAAATCCTCTTCATTGCTAAGACATGTGATTCCTTTGGTGCTGCTTGAAATCGTCATATGTCCAATTGCTTGCATTACATCTGGTCTGGATGCTATTACATATAGTAAGATACCAATGATTGACATGTATTACTCTGGTTTGTAGAATTTGAATCATCATATTTGTTGAACTTGCACCTGTTTTGCATAGGAGTGGTAATTGGTTTTCAATCTTCCATTTTGAGCCTCTTAGCGTTTCTCTCATATACTTAGTTTGAGAAATAAAAATTCATTGGTTTATTGGACGTATCTGAAGACCCAGAAAGAAGGATAGTTCTTTGAGAAATGATATTTCAAATTCATTATGCATACCCTTTTCAAATTTATGGCTTAACCTGTCATCATTGCTTCAAAAAATAATATCATCAACATAAAATTCAATTAATAAAATACTATCTTGAGTTACCTTGATGTAGAGGTTGTTGTCTGCACTTCCTTTTCTGAACCCTTCTTATTGTAGATATTTATCTAGTCTAGAGTACCATGCTCTAGGAGACTATTTTAGACCATACAAGGCCTTCTTCAATTTGCACACATAATCTGCATTCTCTGACAAATCAAATCCTTCTAGTTGTTCGATGTAGACTTCTTCTTCATATTCTTCATAAAGTTGTTCCATTGATTCATTTTCTTCTTCCTTTAATTCTTGTCCACCGGTTTCATCAATTGTTACATTGATGCTTTCCACAACTTTGTTCACCCTCATATTTTAACACTTGTATGATTTCCTTGTACTTGAGTAATCAACAAGTACTCTTTTGTCCACACGAGAGTCAAAATTTCCCATTCTGCCATCTTCTCTTTTGATGTATCATTTTCTTCCAAATACTCTGAAGTGCTTCACATTTTCTGGTATTCATTTACATAGCTCGTAGGGAGTTTTTTCATTTTTGTTTCTGAGCATTGCTCTATTTTGAATGTGAACTATTGTATGCACTGCATGTGTCCAAAAATATCTGTCAATTTTGAATCCATTAGCATTGTTCGAGCCATTTCCTGTGTAATTATTATCCATTATGATAATTTTACTTTGTCTCTGAACCACTCTCTGAATCAATCTATGAATCCATGATCTCGTCCACTGTCATATATCTGTCCAAACCTTCTAAGTGTTCTTATGAATCCATATCTTTCCATACTTTCCAAGACTTTACTACACAACTGTCCATAATGTTGACCCATTTATCACTGTACTATCATGAAGTATTCACTACTACAACTGATTGTACTTTTGCTAACTGACTGCTCTAGATCTGTCTATTCAAAATCTCTAAGCTTCTCTAAGGATGGTTCTTTGGTCTTTCACAGCTATCGCATATACTCCCCCTATCTAATATTCATGTTACATGAGAGTCTCTAAGTCGGATGGCTCAGAACAATTCCTGCTCTGATGTGTATAAATCATCATCTTCATTGGTAGATTCATCATCTCTCTGAGCTTTGACTTATTTCTGTCTGTTCCTGGATTCATCTTTCACTACAATTCTTGAAAGTACAATCTCTTTAACATGTTCCTTATTTACATGTCCTTCTTTTCTTTCAGTTGTTTTCCAAATATTTCTGTATCTGACATCTTTCTTTTTCTCTGTAGAATTTTCTTCATCTCGTTTTATTGTCAATCTTGCAATCTCTAGGACCTGGTCTTTGTTCACCCATTCTTCATGTTTTCTTATCCATACTTTCTTACATCTAATATCAGTGTTCTCTTTCATGGAAGTATCGATCATGCTTCTACAATCACTAGCTATGTGTCCATAATTATGACATTTGTAACATTCAATGTTACATGGGGCCACATAGGCATTTCTTGCTTGAACATTTCTTTTATAATCCCTACAATATGCAACCTTATGTCCAAAGTTAGTACAATAAAAAAAATGACCATAAAAATAAATTTTCATACCTGGGAGAGAATGATATTTTTTGTGGCGTAGTCCTTCTAAATTTTTTCCTTGAATGATCATGATCATGATTGAATCTTATTTGTGGCTTGAACATGGATGGTCTTCTTGAATATGTATCTTCAATAGTTTTCATAGATTCTGGTTGACCATGATTCATTCCTTTGAGTACTTCTACATAACTCTTTCTACTTTATTCATTCTTCTTTTCTAGCAACCTAGAGTGCTTCTCTTCATTCTCTATAACTGATGTGGATGTTTCTGTCTCTTCAATGTTCTTGTTGAGCTTGATGATTTTATTTCTCAATGTGATAACTTCTTCATCAAGCTTGTCAACCTATTATTCTTTCTTCATTATTTGAGACTTTATGACTTCTTCTTTTCTTTTCACTTTATGACTTCTTCATTATTATTCTTCAATTCCTTCTTGGTTGCAGTCTTTTCCCTTTATGAACTATCATATCCTGTAACAACTAATAGCCAAATATAATGTCCCTGTGCCTGTAAAAACACTTTTGTCCTTATGCTCCGCATCTTATACTTAAAACCATTTTGACCATTAAACATTGGTACTCCATTCTCAGAATAATCCATGATCTCCTTCCAGTGGTTAAATTGTTTCCTGAAGGAATTGACTCTGATACCAATTGTTGGATTATTGAGAGGGGGAGTGAATCAGTAATAGAGCAATTAGAATCCTTTTTCACCATAAAATGCAAGTGTTATATCAATGCAACATTATAATCCAATAACTGAAGAGTAAATAAATAATGAACAAATGAACAATCATACACATACACAATACACCAGTGTTTTACATGGAAACCCAAAGCGGGAGAAAACCACAAAATGTTTTTTCTTATATGTCTTTAAGAATTACATTCATTGGAAGCACCAACTTCCTTTGTTTTCCAGCTACAACTCGAAGGAGGCTCCAACCCCCTAGTTTCTCAAGATACAACCTGAGGGAAGCTCCAAATCCCCAATTCTCTGGCTACAACTAGAAGGAGGTTACAACCCCCTATGTTCTCAAGCTACAACCTGAAGGAAGATCTAACTCCCAAATTATCTAGCTACAACCAGAAGGAAGATCCAACTCCCTAATTCTCTGGCTACAACCAAAAGGAGGCTACAACCCCCTAGTTTATTAGGCTACAACCAGAGGGAATATCCAACTCTCCAATTCTATGGATACAACTAGAAGGAGGCTACAACCCCCTAGTTTCTCAAGCTACAACCTGAGGGAAGCTCCACCTCCCCAATTCTCTGGCTACAACCCCCTATGTTCTTCGACTACAACTGGAAGGCGGCTACAACCACCTATCCTTTTCCCATCCAACCGCCCTGATGTAGAAGTAGAATGATGGAACCACTCTCACACGATCACTGTGAGATATACTAGTGTAAACTTGTACCAATCAACCTGTAATCAACCTATAACAACTTGTACCAATAACATGTGCCAACATATACGATACATCAACCTGTACCATAAACAAATGCATCAACCATGCACCAAACCTGTACAAATAACCTGTCACAATAACATGTCCAAACAACCTGTAATCAACATGTACCACAAAAAAGTGCATCAACCATGTGTTGAAAAGTCAACAAGAAACATGTGTCTAATTTACTTTTCCCTTAAATAAATTGGAAAATAATTATTAATCTATTATCTCATTCATAACTGAGTGATTTGGAATTGTAATAGAATCATAAGTGTAGTTAAGTGAGTTAAGCTTAGTTGTACTAGTGAGAGTTCAGTGAATTAATTATTCATTAATTCACAATCAGTTAACTCGCATGCAACTGAAGATTCGCCATGGTTAACTACATGCATGTCAATCCAATGGACACCAATTGAGATAACAGGTGAGAGGGATAGTTGGCTATCAGTTGTGATTTGATCACACATGCATTGGATATGATTATGAGCATGTGCAAACTAAGTAATTCGAGATGATTGTGAGAATTCGAATTGCAGAGATTGTGCAGAGTAGGCAAGTTGTCTGGACACAGAGAATTGGCGCATGTATTCGTTGATTTGTGTATGACAGTGTGAGACGATTGTATTGTATTGAGAGCTCTTGTATTAGAGTTTTGTATGAGATTGTTTCATGATTCATGATATACATAATATATGATACTGGAGTTTTTAGCTTTACGCTTTCCTGGTAAAACTTATGTGTTATGTGTTATTGATATTTCACTTTGTGCTCATGGTTGTGGTCATGGTTTAATTTCTTCCATAAGTATAATAGTAGAAGAAATTATGTATTTAACAAGTGGCAGAAATTATTAGATCAAGAGAATCGCAGGAATACTCATTTGGGTATCGAAATTTCTACATGGTATCAGAGCCACAGAGGCCACGGAGCTAGGGAAGTGAGGTGCGAACAAAATCGTGTTCTCGCAGGTCCCATCTCTAGCAGGGGGTGAACTCTAGTACTGAAAACTACCATCATTTTCAGGAACAGTGATTCTCGCACCCTAGACAAAGGGCAGGTGCGAACTTTCTGAGAATTCTCGCAGGCTACCTTAAGGCAGGGTGCAAACTCCCCTCACTCTACAATGGAGTACAGTGCAAACTTCCCAGGCAAGTTCGCAAGCAAATACACTAGCAGGGTGCGAACTTCCAAGGAAATTTCATAGGCTATACACAGGTAGGGTGTGAACTTCCCTCAGGTTGCTCTCAGGTGGGGTGCGAACCTCCCAGGGCAAGAGGAAAGGAAGGAATTGAGTTTTGGGTTGGATAACATTTGAATTTGCTAGATTTTCTTGGTGCGACACTTGATTCAAGATTGAAAATGTCTTTCAATGGATTGAGGTTAGAGTATGCACTCGAGGAAAGCTCTAACTACATTGCTTGGAAAGACAGGATGGTAGTAGTGCTTGAAGACAATGGCTTGAAGGGTTACATTGATACAGATGTTCCTAAGCCGGATGCGACCGACACTGCAAATCTTGATGCATGGAAAAATAAAGTGGCAAAGGCGAGGAGGATTCTGTTGGAGGGAGTACGAGACCACATTGTCTCAAGTCTCCATGGGAAAAACACACCACATGCAATGTGGAAGGTTTTGACAGATCTTTTCCAAAATAGCAGCGACCATAGGAAATTGGTGCTTAAAGATAAACTTAGGAAGATCAAGATGGAGAAGGGCGACACCATTCCAAAATATCTCACGAAGTTTGTCCAATGTCAGAATGAGCTTGGAAGTGTGGGAATAATAGTCGTTGGTGATGATTTGGTGAGCTTGGCACTCCTTAGACTTCCCAAGAGTTGGCACAGTTATCAAGACTCTGTCAATGGAAGGGAAAAATTGCCAGATTAGGAACGAGTATGGTTGGATCTAGTGCAGGAGGAGTTTAGGTGGAACACCAGAGATGGATCTTCATCAAAGCATGATGATAATAGGATTGTGATTTGACTGCCAAGCCAAGGAAAGGGAAAGGGAATAAATTCCATCCAAAATCCGAGTCTAAAGTCAAGAAGATGGATTTGTCCAAAGTGAAGTGTTTTCACTGTCACAAACATGGGCATCTCACTACTAACTGTCTACAGAAGAGGAAGAACAAGATGGTTGCTGGAGCTGCAACTGGTGAGATTCTTGTCTCACAATTTGTTCTTGACTTTGCTTTGATCGCATGCATGGCATCAAGTGCAACGGGATCGGTGTGGTATTTGGATAGTGGCACTTCCTTCCACATGACGGGAGATAAAGAGTCTTTCATTGACTTGGAGGAGAAAGATCTCAGAATGCATATAGAGATGGGCAACGATGGAAGATACAGTGCAACTGGTATTGGTACCATTACCTTTTAGAGGAAGTCAGGTAAACCATTTCAGTTGAAAAATGTTATGTATGTTTCAGTTATGAAGAAAAACTTGGTCTCAATCGTAATGTTGGAGGACAAAGGCTATGATGTTGTTTTTAGCAGTGGAAAATCCTATCTACAACATAAAGCAACGGGTCAAGTCAAGAAGATAGGGATTCGAGTTAAGAATCTCTACATGTTGGAGGTAGATGGTTGCAGTGTCATGATAGGCAAGGTAGAAAAAGTGGTGAGCCGGGATGAGGGTGAATTATGGCATAGGAGATTAGGCCATCTTCATCATGGAGCCTTGAAGATCAT